>JAQGBH010003657.1:0-19127 GCA_034698265.1 Sminthurinus aureus
AACATTGAGGGAAAGAGTCATGGAATTATTTATGAGCCAAGGGCAACACGTATGTCAATGTCCAATGCTCAGTGTTCAGTGTTCAGTGTTCAGTGTTCAGTGTGTGATGATTCTGCTGCAATTTAGTAGGCACTATCTAGTTTCAACCTACAATCTATTCATCTATCTAGCTATACTTAATGTTAATGAGTTGACGGCAAAGGGCAACGGCAACGGCAACGACAACAGGAAGGATAACACCAAGGCGTTGGAATTCAATTCACCAAACGGGAAATGAGGACAAGGTGTGAGAAAGCAATGATGACTTAAATTAAAATCAACTCTCAACATCTAAAATCCACTCTGCATCTGCACTAGAATACTAGAACACTAGAACACTAGAACACTACCAACATTTACACATCTCAAGCTCCAGTAATGGAATTTAGAATGGAAACTGGAGAATGGAGAATAGAAAATGGAAAATTTACAATACAATGAAAATTAAATCAGCCGGTTCTTTGTAAAGGGGATAGAAAGAGAGATGCAAGGGGACTGGAGACTGGAAAATGGAGAAACCTGGAATATTCTGGCTTTTCACATGCATAAAAATAAAGTCTCGAGTCTCAAGCAACGAGACTATGACCTTTCTCAACTCTCAACTCTAAACTCTAAAGTCTAAACTCTAAAATAGAAACTCGAAACCAGAAACTAGAAACTAGAAACTCGGAAGGGGCAACATTGAGAAAAGACAAAACTGCATTTTCTTTTGTTTTCTTTTCGGGTTTTGTTTTCTCTCTGTTCTCATGCTTGTGTTCATGACGATTGTGGATTGTGTATTGTGGGAAATCCTTGGAGGAGTCCATTTGATCTTTTAATACCCTTAAAAAAGTACCAATACAAATAGACGTACAAAGTACACTCGACACTAGACACTAGACACTAGACACTAGATACTATAACACACAACACACAGTAGAGGATAAAGGGACAAGTGAACATGAAAACATGAAAAAATTAGAAGGTTTTTAGCTTGGAATACATTGAATACATTTGTATTTGTGTATGTGTGTGTGTGTTTGTATGGTTGTGGATGTAGATGTGGATGTATTTGCATTGTTTTGAACTTGAACTTTTCCCTGGGTCTGATCTGGGTCTGATCTGGTGTGGTCTGGCCTAGGTCTCTAGGAATCTAAGAATAAAATTTGGACGATCTTGCACTTGCTCTTGAAAGTTCTGGTTCTAGTTTCCAGTCCACTTTTCTCCTCCTTTACGCTCTAAACTCTACTCTCTACACTCTACACCACACTTTATACACTGTATTTATATTCGTAGAATTTCAACTAAACTCTGCCAAACTAAACTAAAACTTTGAATCTTACTTCAACTTCAACTCCAGTCCAACTTGAGATTCGAGTGAACCTTGAGTAGATTCTAGAGTCTAGATTCTAGATCCCGGTTTCTCTATTCTAGATCTGAATCTAGAATCTAGTTGTGGTTCTAGCTTTAGCTCCCTGACAAGTTTCAACTTATTTAACATCATGTTTTGCAACTATTTTTTCACTGTCTAAGGAGAAAAACTGGCTCATACATCTTTTTTTTTACTCTGTTTTGTTTTTATCCTTTCCTTCCTCTTCCTTTCACTTTCTCACTTTCTCTCTCTCTCTCTCTCTCTTTCGTTCTCGTTTTCTTCTTCTCTCTTGTTCTAGTGTACTTAATCAAGCAGCAAAAGGGAATTCACCGAAACCTGAGCAATTCCTCCGACTTCTTCCTTCTTGTTTTAGATATCTATGGTATGGTACAAATGAAGATAAAGAGAGACAGTTTAGAGTTTAGCCAAATTCCAAAAACACAAAACACAAAAAAACAAAAAACATTCCTTGGAAAATACTTCAAGTTTCGTGCTACGCACTCATTAAACCTTTCAATTCATTTAAGTCTTAAACGAGACTTCATTGGAATGGAATTTCGAATAAATTGGATTGGATTGGATTGGATTGGACTGGCTATCCTCATACATGCATTCAGATCAGTTGTACTTTTTAAATAGAGATAGAATCTAGAATCGCCCGAACCTGGATCAAATGGATTGAATTAAATAACAAATAACAAATTTCCAGTACGCCGTACATACAAAATAACTAATACAACTAATACAACTAAATTTTACGGTGCACGAGAATACAATTACAGAATATTATCCATGAAAATGGGTGTGGATTGTGCATCCCCTTGAAACGCCAATACATATGGAGGAATTTAGATACATGTTTTGCATCCGCAATTCCATCATTTATCATTTTCTACCAGGATTAGGATGTTGGATTATGGAAGAGAAAAGGAGAGAAGGAGAAGCGGATGAGGGTTTCCCAAAGTCAAAGCCAAAGCTAAGGCACAGAATAGACAGAAGAGGAAAGCTTGACTGAGTTGATTCTTTCCGTTCTTCTTGTTTAACTTGGCCGACTCGGACTTTCTCTACTTTCTCTACTTTATTTTGCCACATTGTACATTGTACATTCTACAAATTTTGTTTCCTTTGTAGCTTCTGGTTCTGCTCCTGGTTCTGGTTGATACGCGGGATGAAAGTTGGTTGTTGGTTGTTAGTTGTTGCTAGTTTGTAGTTGGTACAGTCGACAAGTCTCGAGTAACGAGTAACGAGTCAAGACGCGGGTATAAAGGAAATCCAGAACCAGGGCCAGAACCAGATGTGGGCAATTCCATTCAATTCCACGTACCTTCAAACAATGCTCAAAAGTATCTACAATCTACATGTAGATTGTGGATTGTAGATTGTAGATCATACAGCAGAGAGCACAGCCCAGGAGGAACGTGGACAAGGAGAAAAGAAAAAGTGAGGCTCTTTTGTTGTGAAATATTTAGTTGGACAATATTCAATTTGAAGACAAAGAAGAATATATGATAAAAGAAGGGAACAGAGGAAAAGAGGATCGGAAGGAAGGAAGGAAGGACGAGGAAAGATACGAGCGAGTGAACATGCACAAGTTTTAACTCTTGGTTTCCCCATCACCATCTCCACTCGTAGTCGTACTCGTATTCGTACTTGGTCCATCCATCCATCCATCCAGCCAAGTTTAGTTTAGTTTCTTTCTTCCGCACTTGCTCCTCCTTTTTACTTCTTCATCATCTTCTTCATCTTCCACAGTTGTAAAAGTTCCAGCCCCGGTCCCAGTACCAGTTGTACTTTTACTTTCTCTTTCTTTCTTTTTGACAGGGGTTTTCGCTTGTTTGAAGGAAAGGGAGAGAATGTGAAATGTCAAGTCTTATGTGCAATGGCACGCTACGGCTACGACTTTCTGAACTAAAAAAGAATAGTGGAAAAGAGGCGAGTGTCCTTATTTCACTGTACGTTCTACATTCTACATTCTACATTCTACATGTGTACATGTGTACACGTGTACACGTGTGTAGTGTGTTGTGTGTTCTGTGACTTTTGCGTCGGTGAAGCAAAAACGTGAGATAACAGGAACATTGAAAATTCTTACGGAATTTCTGATGCAGTATCAACTCGTTGTCTCTTCAATCCTCTCTCCTTTCTCCACAGAACCAGCAAACTAGAACTAGCACTAGAATTTTCTCGCCGACTCTTGATTCTTGATACTTGATACAGAAAAAGCTAACTATTGTACAAAAAAGTAGCAAAATTCAAAACATGTTTAAAATAGAAAACCCATAATATGAGCAAGGTTTGAGGAATGGAGAATGGGGAATGGGGAATGGGTATTTAAAAAGGAATGAGCTAACAATAAAGAGTATTCATTATTCAGTACTGGATGAAACATAGTAGGTGTATTGTGAATTGAGTATTGAGTATTGTGTGGAGAGAAGATAGCGAAAGAAAAAAGAAAAAAGAAGAAAGAAGGAGCTGGATAAATGGATAAATGAGAGAAAATAGGAAAAAATCCCATGATCTTTTCCACATTATTTCCTCATTCACAATTCACCTAACCATTTTCCTATCCATCCAACCATCCATCGTGTAGGTCATCCAGCATATCTGCAGCAGAACCAAAACCAGAACCAGAACCAGAAACCATACCATCCAGCATCGAGCATCGACCATTGACCATCAAACGTCCATTTGCTCCCATCTATCAATCTATTATCCATCCAACTAGATCCTAATCTGGATCCTATTCTCCATGTATTTTCCATGTGTAGATTCTAGATTCTAGATTGTAGATATATTGGCTATAGGCAGAACAGAGGGATATCGTTCATCCTCCATTGAGTACGTTCGTGGGAATGGCAATGGCAACTAGAAACTAGAAACTAGAGTACGTGAGAGCTTTTTATCGACTTGTGAGTTCTCCATGTATCCACAATGTACAGTGTATAGTCTACAGTCTACACTGTACAATACACAATACACAATGCACAATGCATGGGCAAGGATTGATTCGGCTAAGGATTGAACCGGTCGATTCCAGTGGAAAGAGTACAGTACAGTGCAAAACAATCCTGGATCTAAGACAGTACAAATACAAATACAAACACAAACAGTGGCATAGTGGCATAGCCGTAGTTGCACATGGAATAGACGAATCCACTTTCTCTTCCTTCTTTCTCCCTGCATCTCACGAGGTTCAGCTCAACTCGACTCAATGACGAGAATTTAATGAAAAACTCCAG
Organism: Sminthurinus aureus; assembly: GCA_034698265.1. Taxonomy (NCBI): domain Eukaryota; kingdom Metazoa; phylum Arthropoda; class Collembola; order Symphypleona; family Katiannidae; genus Sminthurinus; species Sminthurinus aureus. The sequence continues at coordinate 4,630 of JAQGBH010003657.1, forward strand.
CTACTCCTTTTTCTCTTCTCCTATTTTCCTCCTTTCCTACGTTTTTTCTATTCTTCCAATCCTTTGTCTATTATTAGCGCAAGTCAAGACTCAAGACTCGAGACTCGAGACAAGAACAAGACAAGGCAACTCGTATTCTCGTATTCTGGATTCTCAATTCTCAATTCTCAATTCTCAAGACCATACCAAAGCAGTCAAGTCGAGTTGAGTTTGTCTTCATTTTTTTCGGGTTGTGTCTTCTCTCTTCCGGTCCTTTTCCTTTGCTACTTTGCTACTTTACTTGTTTGCCTCCTTGTCTCTGCTTCTGTCCCTACTTCCACTTGTACTTGTACTTTTTCTACGTCTCCTTGATTTGACTTGACTCAACTCAACTTGGCTTCATTTACCGTCCTAATGACCTGAACGCAAACTTTGGTTCTTTGGTTTTCCCTTCTCATTCTTTGGGCTTCCATCAAGTATTTAGTAGTTTCCTCATACCCACAAAAACAACTTGAACGCAAAGAAAACAAAACAACAACAAAAACTGTAATAAGATGTACAAACACTAGAAAGGCTAGAAACACTCGAAAAACTATAAGCCATAAACTACAAACGCTCAAAGCTCAAGACTCAAGACTCAAAACGCCGGAATGTAACACGAAACAAATTCATGCGATGTAAAAAACTGTAGCTTGTAGATTGTAGATTCTGTTTTTTAAAATAAAGCAAAAAGGAAATTTAGGGTAATAAATATGATAGATTAAGATGAAGCTAAGTTGGAGCTTGCAAAGAAAGAAATTTCAATCTTATTTGTCCCTTCTGTGTTCTGTGTTCTGTATTCTACATAATTTTATTGCAAATAAACCTGTGGCCTGTTAACTGTAGATTGTAGATTGTAGAGTGTAGTCAAATGTTTCTGAACATTATTCATTGTTCACTGTTTATAATGTTTGGCATTATATCACGGATAAAAGTGCGTCTAATTTATTTATTTATCCCGTTTTACACATGAATCAGTTTAACGTCTTTTCCTTGGAACTTGGAACGGGGAATGTGAAACGTGAGACTTGAAACTGGTATGTGGTGTGGCATACCAATGCCTTTGTTCTGTGCTAATGTACAAAGTAGAGAGAAGAGAGGATCTGTAGCTTGGAGTTAAAATCTATCTGCATTTTGTGCATTGTACAGTGAACACTGTACAATGTACAATGTACAATGTGGATATTATCCATGTGCAATCAAAGGCGAGAGAGTGGAGAAGAAGATTACATTAACACAATCCGCATGCTTTACATTGCGCATCTAGAATTTAGAATCTAGATTCCAGAATCCGGAATCCGGAATCCGGAATCTAGAAACTAGAAACTAGTGTTGTCCTAGTTTCCCATTTCCATTCTCCATTCTCTCAATACTACGAATACCAGTGCAACCAACGAGCCAACGAACCAGCCAACCAAACCACCAAAACTAACACTAGCACAAACACTGCTCCGCTACTTAATATCTCCTGTATTTCTATTCCTCTCTATTCTTTTTCTCATGCTCAATGCTCAATACTCGACGCTCTAGACTCTCGACTCTAGACTCTAGACTCTACCATCAACATTTTCAGCTTGATTTTCCGCTTCTCTCTTCTTTCATCTTGGTCTTGATCTCATCCATTTTGGTTATTCTTTACTGTGGCTGCCCAACCAGCGGAGAGTGTAGACAGACAAAAAGAAGAAGCTGGTGAATGTGGATGTGAATGCGGATGTGAATGTTGAATGTGGATGGCGATGATAATGATGACGATGAGAGATGTTGGATGTTTGGATGTTGGATGCAGCACCATGCCATGCCATTCCGTTGCAAAGCTACAGTATACAGTAGAAGCTTTATCTATTGCACACCACAGTCCATGGAGCATGGAGCAAGGAGGAAAGAAGAGCTGAGCTGTGCTGTGCTGAGCTGAGCTGAGCTGAGATGAGGAAAATGCAGGCATTGTGTCCTCTCTCCTACACATTACACATTTGCACTTTATCTACAGTCCACAATCTACAATGTACAGTGTACATGTTACTGTGCAATGTTTTTATAGTCTAGAGTCTAGAGGACCGAGGAGCAAAGATCCGTATACAATATACAATATACAACATAATACAGAATACAATATACAGAGACGAAATTTATATGTTAGATGTATGCATAAATGTTGCATGGAACATGTACCGTCTGTTCATTTTTATCTTCATAACATTATCCCAACTCGAACCGTCTGCATAAGACTACAACAGTTCTCTTGAACCTTGATTCTTGATATAACAGTCTGAAACTATTTACTTCACATGTTACTTCTTTAGCCTACTCCATACTCCACACTCCATACTCTATATGTATATTGCATTGTACAATATACAATATACAGTTTACAGTGTGTATGAGATCTCATAGAGTGAATGACTGAGAATGTGCCGCCTGCCTCTAGAATCTACACTCTACACTCTAGATTCTAGACTCTAGATTAGCTAATATTATTAGTGCGAGTTGTGCCTTCTCTGGATTTATTTACACTTCACTTTACTACTTCATAATTCAATAAGAGTAAGAGTAAGAGCAAGAACAAGAACAAGAAGAGCAAGAGCAAGAAGGAAGAATAATGAGAAGGAAAATGAGAACCAGAAGCACATAGCACAAGACAACTACCTTTGATATGTTTTCCCTTGTTTTGTCTCTGTGTGTTTTGTCTCCACTCTCCATCACACTCACACTACCAGGCAAACAAGAACCAGAGCAAGAACGAGGCAAAATGAAGGAAAAACAAAAGGAAAAGAAAACAGAAGCAACTCAAATAACGTCACTGAACAATCAACAATCCACCAGCCCACCAGCGAAGCAGCCAGCAAGCCAACACATTACACATTATACATGTTTTTTCTCCTTCCCACCACTCACTTCCTCTTCTGAGGCCAAGTTTCTCCTATTCCTACACGCACAACGCACAACAGACAGACAGATAAACGGCTGTACTCTGTACAATGTACAATGTACAGTACGTGATATTTTGTATTGTATTCCACTGTGTTTTATTTGCTAAGCCATTACACGGATTTAAGGCAAACAATGGTAAATGAAAGCACACGACACGAATCCCAATCCCTGTCACTGCTTCTTGTTTGTAGATAATCTAAAAATGTTTTTCTTCGTCCAACTTGACTCTTGAAGCTTGAAGCTTGAATCTAGAATCTAGAATCTAGAATCTAGAATCTTGAATCTGATCAATTGGCCGTAAAAATGGTCAGACTAAAACCCGGAAACATTGTGAAAAGTCACTAATTTATTAAGATTTAGCGACTAAGTATTTCCGTAGCCCTGGTAAAAATAAAAAACATTCTCAATGCTTAATTACTCTACTCAAAAAAATTTTGTAAGGGAAAAACTCAACTCACACTTTCTACTTTCTACATAATTTTTCTCACTATATGAAAATAAAAAATTTCACGGATGAATTCGGGAGTTCCTGCTACATTACACGTTCAGTAGGATTTTATCTCATTTACTCGTTTTATTATTATTATTATTATTATTACTATCACAGAGAGTTTGCCAATGGAAATGAAAATGACAATGACAATGATAAATGGAGCATAAATGTTTAACGCCATTCGTCATTTGTCATCTGTCGCCCGCTGCCCGCTGCCAGTTTATATGGTTATATGGAATTCCCAAACATTACTATGACCTTTGCTCTGCTCCAACAGCATTAATATTAAAAACAAAAACAAAAACAAAAACAACAGAAGCAGCAGCAACAAAAAAAACAACAGGAAAATTATGGTTTTTTGCTCATATCTACTGTTTCAAATCCCGGTGCCATTTAGACTTGTAAAATATAAATCAAAAGGAGAATTACAGGTCTACATTCTACAGTGTACAGTCTACACTCTGTACAGACTAGAGATTTGGAAGAATAAAGGTCAAAAATTTAGTGGCTCCGTTCCTTGGTGCAGTAAATTTTGCTTCTACATTCTACATTCTACAGTGAACACTGCACCTAAATGTTTTAAACTTTACGTTTGTTTTCTTGCGTTGTTTTTCTTTCAAGTTTTAGTAGTTTTACTTTTGTAGCAAGATTTTATCAAGAATGAAGAATCAAGAGGAGTCTGCGTGTAGTTTGTAGTTTGTAGTTTGTAGCTCTCCTCTTGTTATGCCCTGAGCTTCTGTTCCATATTCTGGATTCTGGATTCTGGATTCTGGATGCTGGAGACTAGAGACTAGAGAAGGGAGAAAGATGAGAAGAGAGGGAAATGAAGGAAAGAAAGAGTACACAGAGGGAGACATTAGACATTAAAGATTCTCTAATTGTAAACCGCGTAAAATTAAGATTTGAGTAATTACTTTGTCCAGATAAGAGAACCAAGAGCCAAACACAAAGAACAAAGAACAAAGAACTCAGAGCCCAAAACCCTCGACAAGACAAGACAAGACAAGACAAGACAAGACGAGATGAGGCAAGACGAGGGAAGAAAGAGTGACAGGCCTCCCGTTAATTTCTCTTTCCCTCATTTCTGTAATTTCTTTTCCCTCCCAATTGTTTTAAATGAGAAATGTGAAACATTCTACTTGAAGGAAGAAAGGAAATTTGGATGTAAGAAATTTCTAGTCTAGAGTATAGAATCTAGAATCTAGAGTTTAGAGTCTAGAGTTGGAACAAAATTTCTTATTTTGACATAAACTCCCTGAAGCATCCGGGCTACTACCAGAACCAGAACTATCTGTACTACCAATATCAACACTTGCATCATTACCAGAACCAGAACCAGTAGCAGTAGCAGCTGAGTCTCCTGGATTGTATTGTATTGTACTTGTTTTGTGCTGACTACTGTACTGGCTGGAGGAAAACAAAACCAAAGAGAAAAGAACAATAATAACTCATTTTCTTTCCCCCATCACCTTCTCTTCTCCTCTCTTCTCCTGTTCCGTTGTGTTAGTTCTCCTGGAGAAATTACACTTTCCAACTAACTGCACACTGTACGCTGTACGCTGTACATTGTGCTTTGTACACTGTACATTGTGGACCAGCATCAATCACGCCCTTAAATTTTAAGAACCTATGAAATTCCTCTGAAGTGAGAGTTTCTATCTCATTACTCACCAATTAAAGTTGAAGGGAAGAAACTTGTATTGTACAACAGCACAACACAAGACAACACAGCACAGCACAATTTCACCTTACTTTCCCTTTGTCTACTCCTTTGAAGAAGAATTATCTTGTCATAATTCCTCTTCCTGCTCCTTTTCACCCCTATTTTCTCCTACCTTCAGCCTCTTCCGCGTCATCTTGAGCGTCATCGCCATCATCCGGAATTCTATAGTCCCTTTCTAAAACCTAGAACCTAGAAATTTCTCTCTAGACTCTAGACTCTTTTATTCCACAATCACAACTATAATCTTCAAATTACAAACTAGAAACTAGAAGCAAATATTAAATAAACGCCCCTACGTTTTTGGACCTTGGACCAGGAAAATTAAAAAAGACATTTGTGAAAGCACACTTGAATTTTGTAATTTATTTAAATGTGTCAAGTCAATTTCAATTTCAGTGATTTTTGATTTGACGTTTTCTCCTTGGATAGTTTTTGGAGGTGATGATTTTGGATTTGGATTTGGATTTTGGTTTCTTGAAAATCCAATTTCATTTCAAATTTAATTTCCATTCAAATTTCAACTTCCACATCGGACAATATGTGCGTTTTGTGCATATTCTACTTATCTGCTTGTCTATGTGTAAAATGTTCATTCAAATCTTGACTCTTTGTGAGAGTACAGTGTAAAATGCAAAGAGTACCACATAACATACTGCAACTTTCAATATGTGTTCCCGCAACTCGAGTCTCGAGGTTGTTTATTGTAGATTCTGGAATGGACAATCCACAGTGCAAAAATGTGTGTCACATTTGTATTTTTTGCTCATGTCCTTCTGTGTGTTCCTGTCATTTTTTTATTTCATTTCTGGGAAAAAAGAAGGAAAGAAAAGTTTTTTCTTCTTCTTGTTTTTCTTGTCCTAACTACATTTTTCATCTTTGGCTGTTTGATTTCTTTCCTCTTGTTTCGTACTTGAGATTCTAGATTCTAGACTCTAGATATTGCTCATATGTTTTTCTTGTATTTCCCAAAAGACGTTGGCTATCCAGAAGCTAGACTCTAGAATCTAGAATCTAGAATCTGGCAGTCGAGTCGGACAATACGTTAAAATACGATGCAATACATGGCCAGATGACCAACAAAAAAATAGGAGGAAAGACAAATGTAGGAGAAAAAATACAAAATACAAAATACGCCGACTATTGGAGGCAGAACGAGGGAATTGGAATTGGAAAGAGAATTTTCAAAATGGAAACTGTCTTTTAGATTTCGATTCCGACTTGGATTTGGATTTGGAGTTGGACAAGAGGAAAAAACATTTTCTTGCTTCTCTGTCTTTTGTTGTGTGTTGTGTGTGGTGTGCTTTGTGCTTTGTGCTCTGTGGCCGGCAAGAGAACCAAGCCAGCAAATTGACGTTCCAGCTGTAAATGTGAAGCGAAGGGACATGAAACAGTGTGAGTTGTGACTTGTTAGAGAAAGAGAAAGAGCAAGAAAAGGAAAAACCGAACCAAAGCTAAAGCTAAAGCTACAAGAGTGGAATTGAATGCAACGGAATGGAATAAAATGGAATGGTGGAGAAGGAAAACGATTTTGTACTTTCTCCGTCCTTTCACATACACACACACACACGAGACGTAGTACATAAACTCTTGTGATATACAATATACAGTGACATTGTGCAATAACAATTCACAGTATGCAATACAGACCAATACGATGCAGTGTGCAGTGTTTAGTGTACAAAAACAGTATATGAAACTTTGTAGATACAGATAGATGGATTTCAATATCAATAGCAATGTTGGATTTGGATTTGTTTCAGACCCGTCATTCTGTGTCCTTCAATATTTTTTTTACTCCTTTCCCTTTTTCCTCTCCACTCAGTCACACAGACTTCGCTCTCGATTCCGACTCCGACTTCAACTTTGAATCCAACTTCCACTCTAAAAACAACTACAACTACAAATACAACTCGGCTTACGATTCTGGAATCTGATTCTGACTTTTGTCCTGGCTGAGCTTTCACTTCAACTTTCACTTTGGCTTTCACTTTGGCTTTGAATTGGTGTTTCTATGTATACTGAGCTTTTACTATGACTTTGAATTCAACTTTCTCTTAATTTTTTCTTTACTTTCTCCCATTTTCCATCTTTCCATTTCGTCCTGGAAGAAGCTAGAAACTAGAAACTAGAAGGTAGACCACGTATAAAACGTAAATACAGACAAAGTATTGTCTTAAAACTGCACAATAGTAGAAAACTAAAAATACGCTGATCACTCACGCCCGTTTGTATTTTGTATTTCCACTTTTGAGTTTTGAGTTTCGTCCTCCGACTTTTCATCCAGCAGGAAACCGAGAAAAGAAGGTTGAACTGAAATGGGAAAAGCGTAGCAAATGACCTGGAGCCTGAATCTTGTACTGGATTTGGATTTGGATTTGGATTTGAATTTGGACTTTGTCTGATTGTCTACTTTTGAATTTGGTTTTTGTGTAGGACAGTAAAACTAGATTTTGTACAGGATAAGAGTAAAAGTTAAAAGGTAAAGAGCAAGAAGAAGAGCATTTAATACATCATATAGTTATTCCAACATCCAACTCCAACTCCAACACATGTGCATCTAGTATCTAGCATCTGTTTCGTACAATTTTGTTATGATATGTACAAAATCCCTGTCTTTTTACTTTATACCTAGATAATCGCATATACAGATACAGATAACTTTGAGTTTTGAGTATGCCGAACAAAACTGAACAGAGCAGAGCTGAGCTGAACTGAACTGAACTGGGCTGAACTGAGAAGTGAGCACACTTTTGTCGGTGATAAATGTGGAAACTTTGATATTGCGCATTTTCCCCGGTTAATGTGAGAATACTTACTGTACTTTTACTACATTCTCTGGACCTATTCCACACTCTACACTCTACACTCTACATTCTACACTCTACATTCTAAACACTGTACAATGTACATTTTACATCACACGGGTAAAGGATACGGACAAATCCATAGGAAAAAGGATCTGGATTCTGGATCTTCCGTCCAACCAACGGCAGAAATGTGCTCAATACTCATCCAGAGAAACTGGGAACAAGTTCCTTTTTCTTTTTCCTTAAACTATAAATTCCGTTTTAGTTGTAAACTGGCTTGTAGTTTATTTATGCCTCAACATTCTACACTCTAAACTGTACACTGCACATATGCGAATAAATAATCTCATTCAAAAGCGCAAGCAAAACCATAGATGTAGATGAGCAGAGAAAAGGATTCGAGTCCAACTTTTCACTTACAATTCTTTTCATTACACACACACACACAGACACACACAAGCACACTCATACATACAAATGGACCAGGCTTTTCACAATCTACTATCTACTCGAGTCTCGAGTCTCGAGTCTCGAGCTAAAAGGTACGGTTAAACAAGACAAACTGGTGCTGGTACTGTTGAGACGGATATACAATGTACAATGTACAGATCTATTTACGTACATTTCTACATTTCTACGATTTCCTGTAGTATATATCATGTAGTACAATAAATCCGAATCCGAATCCGATTCCAAACTCCAAATCCAAACTGGAAAGCAAAACTGAAATGTGCTATTTATGCCTTTTATACATATTTTTACGTATACTTTTCCTCTTAATTCTCCTTCCAATTTAGCTCATTGGATGGGCGTAATTGAGATGACGGGACAATTTTCGGCTAAACATGTGTACGCTCAAACTTCAATGCTCAATATATCCATATCTTATTTGTGCTTAAACCAATTCAATCCAAACCAGTCCAATCCAATCCAATTCAATTGAATCCAAGGCCAAGCTGAATTGAGCTCAGCTTAGTCAGCTCATTTTCTATGTTTGAATCCAACATTGAAAAACCAAAATCAAAATCTAGAATCTAGAATCTAGAATCCAGAATCCAGAATCCAGAATCCGAATTTCAACTGGTTTAAGCTCCACTGGTATATAAATGAAAATGAAAATGACTTGGAAATCAATAGAGAAAAGAGAAAATGTGAAAGAGATTCAAAATCCGGTTCGGAATGTACAAAAGGAAACCGGATAGGGACAGTTTTGGGTTTTTGTACTCGTGGAAAATCATTGTACGTTGCACATTTTACAATGTACACTGTACACTGTACAATGTACAATGTGCACTTTATCCTTTCTCCACATGTAGATGAGAATGGAAATGAATCTGTGAATCTCATTAATTACATTAGCAGTTATAGTGTAATTCGCCCTTCTCTAATTATAGTTCAGCTCAGCTCAGCCTATCTACTCGAGACTTGAGACTCGAGATTCGGATTGGAGATTTGAGATACTTGTGCGTGCAGCTTCTAGCCTTCTCCCTTTTCCCAGCACTGTTTCCTGTTGTAAAGGATTTAAAATTAAAAGCTGAACATTGAGCATTGAACATTGAACACTGGAAATTGGAAATTGGAAATTGGACATGTGTAGAATACACAAATACAAAATACAAAATACTTTGTCATTACACAGTTGGAACTTGGAGCCGAATATTTTGCACACGTCATCAAAATTCAAAATCACATATAGTTTATTGGTCTAATTCTCCTGGGTATCTTGCATCTCGCATCTCGTACCAGATGAGGAAAGCCACACAGCAACAGAGCTACACAACTACACAACTATGGTACATTTCCTCTAAATCATATAAAATACTTTGGGATTTTTAATGGATTCAATTGATACTAGATACTAGATACTAGATACACCAAGAACCAAGAACCACAATCAAGATCCAAGCAGAAAGCATTAGTCTGCTAATTTTAAAGCAGGCATCAAAAATTTATACATGGAGTGAGAGAGAGAGCTTAAAAATTTAAGTTTCCTTTGTCTTCCCCTGCTACAAATTACCTATTTACAGATTACAGATACACACAGAATCTAGGATCTAGGATCTAGAATCTAGAATCTAGAATCTACAAATTAAATTTTACTTGTACATTTTCCCAGGAAATAGAAATTAGAAATTAGAAATTAGGAATGGGGAGTTTTATTCCGCTCTCATTTATCTTTTTCCCAGTTCCAGTTTCAGTGTAATTTTTAGACGAGTCTGTTTTTAAAAAAATTAGGGAAACAGGTTGGTAGTTTTGTGAGATTCGGGGGAGAGACGGCAATTTCAAGCATTTTAAATATTACAAGTAGACTAGATCTCCGCCTCTGCTTTGCCAGTAATTTGGAGAGTATCATTCATTCAGAGCCTCATGAGATAATGACGGTAGACGGTAGACGGTAGAAGAAAGTGCTTAGTGCCTAGTGTCTAGTGCCTAGTGTCTAGTGCGTCAATTGGAAGTGCCGTCTGATGAAAGAGTAAGAAGAACCCATACCTGTACACTGTACAGTGTACTCTGTACAGTGTACTCTGTACAGTGTACTCTGTACCGTGTACAATATAGTTATATAGAGTTATAAATGAGTTTTTTTTTACATTTCCATGAAAAGATGGGCTGTCAGAACTAGATGAAAATGGTACCAGTTAAAATATCATACGTCAGACGTAAGTAGTTGTAGAGTATAGAGTACAGAGTGTAGATTGTAGATTGTAGATTGTAGAGGTGTTGGAAATGTGAGAAGGTATAAAAATAAAAGTGGAGAAAACATCAAGGAACAAGTAATAGAGTGACTTTTATAGTGTAGGCTGCATACATATATATATATATATACATATATATATATAAGTCAGTGTGGGTTATAGTTATTCGTATAGTCATATAGTCATACAGGGAATGTGAATTGCCTGGATGCTGGATGCTAAAAAAGCCAGGATTCATCGTACCCTTCTGAATAATTATAGTACAATGCTCTCTCTCCTTCTCCTTCTCTCCGTCTGTCCCATTTCTCCATTCTCACCGGATGATTCCTGGTATGGTGGTACGCAGGATAGTCCAATAGTCCAAGTCCTCATTTGCCCACACACGCAGAAATTTATGCAGTCTACAGTCTACAATCTTCCATGTAGATTCTACATCCAGCATCCAGCTCTTCACTTTCGTCTGTCGTATATTCTCTGTAGTTTTCTAGTTTCTAGTTTCTAGCTTTTAGTGCGAGCTTGATATGGGTTCAGCGCACTAGATGATTTCAACTTGAAACGTCAGCTACTACAACGACCACTGCTCCACATTCCGCAGTCTACATTCATCATTCATCATTTTTACTCACACTCTAAATAAAAGTTCAAGGGAACTCCAACACTAAATACGTCAACTCTTTTATGTCTCTTGTGCACTTGATCCTGGATTATGGATAAGGGTTTAAAAGTGGAACTGCATGTGGTATGGTCTGGTATTGGGTGGTCTGGTCTGGTCTGATGTGATGTGGTAAAGTGCTAAGGTGTGGGCCTTTAATTCTAGATTCTAGATTCTAGATTCTTGCACACTACTTGATTGTGCGAATGGGAAATTGGACTTGGGCTAAGATTTTTGTAGATTTGATATTTTCGTCGACTTGAGTTTTGTGCACCTGACTTGACTTGGCTTGAATTTCGAGTTTCGAGTTGGATTGGGATGAATTTTATATTGGACATAGACGTAGATCCCTTTTGTGCACAATGCACAAGCGTCTTGTTCCTCTTGTGTCTTTGTCTTGGTCTTTTCTTTTTTCCTTTCTCTTTTTTCCCCATTCCTTTCATTCTTTCTCGTCCCTAATTTGGGAAAAAATGGGAATGGGAATGAAAGGAAAAGTAAGTAGTGGAGAAAATAAAGGGACAAGTGGAAAGTGGGAAGTGGGACCTTTGTCACGTCCGTGTTTATGTCGCCATTAACATGAGCATGAATGCTGGTTGCTGGTAGTTGGTAGTTGGTAGTCGGCACCGGTTCTCCTCCTCCGCCGTTTCTCACCTTCTCCTCGACTTGACTTTGGTCTCTCTGGTCGAGTCTCGAGTCTCGAGTCTCTCGTCTTGCTCACAAATTACAAGATAATTGTGAGCTTTACCCCGTTTCTCTTTCACCGTCCTCGTTCATCACTCTACTTGGACGATTACCGACTACCGACTAAGAATGTAGGAATGATATTTGTCCCTTTTCTTTTCTTTCTCTCTTTTTTCTCTTTCTCTTTCCTACAATGCACCTCGCACCATTCGGCATGAATGTGAAATGGAGATGGAGAGAATTATGCTCATGACTTGATTGACTAACTGAAAATAATGGAAATATAGTCTTGAGTCTTGGCTTTTTAACTCTACGACTTACGACTCTCCAACTTCCACTTTCCACTACATATTTTCCTCTTCTTTATTACACCAGTTTATTTCTTTTACATGGCCTTATTAAATTTCCACATGACTTTTGACTTTACAATCCACCCCCTTACAGGGAATTTACAGGGAATTAATACTGTTATTGTTATGGTAAGAGGTTTGAGTTGTGAATGAATATTGAATGGTGAAGCGTAGTATTTAGTATGTAGTAGTATTATTATTATTTTAATATAACTTTATATTTGACTGTGCTTCAAAAATACTTTATTCAAATCAGTTTTATAATCATATCAATATCAAATATCAACATGAGTGTAAGGCTGGCTAAAAGTGATTCAGCTGGATATTAAAAATTTTCCGGTTTGACGTTTGTTTAATTTTATTTCTCCTTTAAGCCGCCAATGGGGAAATATCATGTGGAATTTACATGTAAATCTAAATGTTTTTCTATTTATTCCGGAACCCACAGTCTACAATCTAGAATCTAGAATCTACAAAATGGAGAATGAATCAAGCTGACTACGACTTTCAAGTGATTTGAAACGGGAATAAATAACAAAACATGTAAAAACAACTTGACTTGACAACTTGACACTTGACACAGTTAAGCCTTTAGTGTGACTTTTTCTTTGTAATTGCCATAAATTTATGGGCTAATTACTCTCATTCATTTTGAGCATCGAGTGTTCAAGGAAATGATACATTTTGAGGAAGCGAAGCTGACTATTGCAATCCTCGTGTCTGTCTGTCTGTGGACAGTTTGAGTATTGAGTACGCTTAGCGTCGACGAGTTGGTGCCATCTAGCGGGAAAATTTTTCAAAAAATTGTACGTTTATTATCTTCAGAATTCGGAACAAATTTACGCTAGTAGTTTTGTAACTGTGAACAGACAACAGACAGTATTTTAATAGTCAGCAGATTCGCTTTCGGAGTCTCAAGCACCGGATTTATGGTTTCAAGGCGATATAAAATCGGGACGAAGGGAGGATTTTTAACTTTATTTCCTATTTCAAGTAAATGAGCTACAATCTACAATGTACAAGTAGTACAATTAAAGTACAATCGACTAATTAGTAATAGCTACTTGAAATTCTTTGCCTTCGCTTTCTTCTGTCTTCTGCCTTCCGTGTATGTACTTGGAACTATTCGTCTGGTTAAATTTTCCCCTTGAGTCTCGAGTCTCGAGTCTCGAGTCTACGGAAATGTGATAAGAATCACAGTGGATTATTTAGAGGCCGATATGTTCAATGTTCACCCAATGCCCACCAAAAACACTGTGCTAAATGAAACAAAGGAAGCAAACAACCGACAAGCAACAACAACAAGAAGAGCAACAGCTCATTTTATAAATGTAAGTACAATTTGTATAGAAAACACAAGAAAATAAAGGAATAGAGCATGGAGTCTGGAGTTTTGAATATAGAAGATAGAAGATAGAAGAAAAATAATATGCAATCAACGTGAAAATTATACATGTGAGACGCTCTAATTCATAATCCATCCTGAGCACTAATTACCAATTTATTAATTACCCTTAGAAAAGGATGCACAGGACTGAATGAATAAATGTATAATTCCAAACAATGTTCCAGCATCAGCATCAGCATCCAAGTTTAAAGTTTCCACAGTATTTTTATTCTTCACTCTTCTTCCTTATGCTTTATTCTTTATTCTCCATACTTGCTCCTTCCCTTTCCGTTCCGCCTTTGTTTACTTCCGCAGCATCCACTTTGATCTGTACTTTAACCATGTAAAAACATGAACATTGTAAACGAAAAAATCAGCAGTCACCAGTCACCACTTTCCACACCCATTTTCCTTTTCTTGCTCTTGATTTAATTTTCTCCCATTCAACTTTTTCTCGGTCTCTGTCTCTGTCTGTTTCCCTACTCTTTCAAAAGCAAAGTGAAATGTAGATTTATGTAGTGTATTTGAAACAAGGGCTAAAATTACATAGCATATATGCTATGTAATTTATGAGTCATGTATACATGACTCATAAATGGATAATAGTAATTTATTTTTCATATTGCATCAAGGGTTCAGAATATTCTACTGATAACTTTTAGTTTCATTAGTGGTTTTTCATACCAATGCTACATGAAAGGGATTTTAAGCATGACAAAATGACGGAGGCTTCAGTCAGTTTCCTTGACATGGCTTTCTCTTC
>JAQGBH010003658.1:0-19122 GCA_034698265.1 Sminthurinus aureus
AGCTGTTTAAGCCATCGGATACGAATTTTATAAAACCTTACATTTTGCCCGTCATCTGACGGGCGGTGTTTACTTGTCAAATATCAAGAACAAAGGATTAAGAATTAAGAATCAAGATGGAGATGTTAAAAATGGCCGAGTTACGTACATGCCCTTGTGCAGGGGTCGGAGTCGAAGACGGACGGACTTGATGTCAGGTCGTTGATCCGGGTCAAAGTTGAGACAGTCTTTAAGGCAGTCGAGAACTGTGGACGGGATGATTGACCCAGGCTGCGAATTGTCCTGAGAAGCAACAGTAGTAGCAGAAGGAGGGGGTGGGGCAGAAGGGGGCGGAGCAGGAGATCTCACCCCATTTGTCGCAGTCGTATTTGTATTTGTGGTGCTGCCATTACTCGTGCTGTTCATGTTGACAGTCATGTTCATGCTGTTGGAGTTTGTGTTGGCTGTGGCTGAGGATGAGTTTGTGGTTGTTGTGGCTGCTGTGGCTGTGGTTTGAGCTGACAGGGGCTGCGGGTGGGGTGAGGTGAATGTTGAGTGGTGGTCGGAATGAAGAAGAGCGAGGGCGGCGAACCAGAAGCAAGTTCCTTGTCCTGTGATCTCTGCCCGAATCTCGCGCTCGTCCTTCATCCCGAGGAATGTCGAGAGGGACTGACGTCGCAACAACTCCCATAAAATCACACCCAGCGAGTACATGTCTCCTTTCCTGTGACTGTCGATCAACACGCTCCGATTCGTCGTCTACAATTCAAAAAACCATTGAAAATTGAAAATTGAAGTTAACGTGCGCCCCTTTTTGAAATATAATAAAGATATCAAAAGTCTCATTGCTTCACTTTCTCTGGTTTACCTTAAAAATCTCGGCGAATTCGGGTGGTAAATACGGACTGTTGGCAATTTTCATCATTTTTGGTGTGGCGTGTCGAACGGATGAGGAATTGTAAGACGCACTTCCAGTTCTGCTGATGGATGTGGTCGTGGTTGTAGTTGCGTTGGAGGTTGAGTTTGGGTTGGGATTTGTACTGAAGGAGATCCGAGTGGAAGTGGAAGAAGCGGGGCAAGTTGAACAACTTCCGAGATGATGTTGATGCTGATGCGGATGGTTCCCGGAAGTCATGATCAGGTCCGAATGATGAGACACGTAGTGTCCTTTCCGAGCGTACGTCAGACCTTTCCACAGAACAAAACAGTAAATATAATTGATCCAATTACGGGTAAATAGTTGATATATTTGTGTGCGTATGAGAAAAACAGAAAGAAGAATGGGGACTTACCAAAGTCGGACAGTTTGAGTACCCAACGAGCGTCCACCAGACAATTACTCGGCTTCAAATTCCCGTGAAACCGAAATTGAGAGGAATCATGTAAATAGGAAAGTCCCTGAAACACAACACAAAATACAAAACACAATTTAATTGACCCGTTAATTTTGTTGATTTAATTTCCAATCTCCCTCCTCTCAATTCTCAATACTCGATACCAGGAACTTTCAAAGTTAATTAAAGTAATTTGACACTTATTTATTTACTCTTTTTGGTTTTTACACTGGGAATTCCGTAGTGTTGATTGTTGATACGGATAATGTGTGTGAGTGCAGTATTTATTTATTTATTATTTATCTTTTATTTCTCCTCTCCCGGTCTCGAAAATTCGGACCAATTTGGACCAATTCAATACAATAAAATCCTCTCGTGTGTACTTTGTTCATTCCAGCTTCCAGTTTGTAGTTGAGTTTGTTCAAGGCTGAATGTTAGAAATAAAAAGTCAACGTTGACTATTTCCACTTGTATTTTCTATTTGTTGCTGTTTTCAATTTTACAACTCGCATACTTGATCCTCGATCCTCCAAACTCCAAACTCGACAAACAGAAGAGAATAAAAGTCGTAAACTCATTTAATAGCGAGTATAAAAATGAGCGGGAACTGTAAAATGTCCGCTGTAAAATTCCCCTTGGAACAAGGAATAAAGGAGTAGGGAAAATAAGTTTTCGGGCAGGAGCAAATGCACTGAACACTGTGAATTGAATAGATGAAAGTGATATGAATGAATGCATCTGGAGGAGGATAAACAGGGATAAAAGTTTTTCTAAAACACAACTTTCACAAGTGGTTACCCATAAAATGACAAATTTTGCAAGTAATCGGCATGAAAAAAACGGAACAATCATTCCGACATTTATGCGCTTCTCTTTTCTACTTGTATCCAAATCGGAGAGACAGGAGAGAGGACGAAGAGAAGGGCGGAGAAACTGTTTGTTCCGACTCCATAATGTGTCAAGAGTTTTATTTTAATAGTCCGCAATTCACATAATGTACACACAGACAAAAACATTTGAATTTTCAACCGCTGGAGAAAAAACAAGAGAACCAAAATGGTCATCTGTTTTAGTGCCGATGCGGATGCCAACGTCGATGGCCGGGAATCGAAAATCAACAAGACAAAGTCGCTAAAAGCTGAAATCGGAGCTGCCAACTGGAAACACGAGAACATTTTTCACCAGCTTCAAGTCCGAGCCCAAGTAAAAATCACTCACGAGTGCAAATCTTTTAGCATTGGTATAATTTTTAGGGAGCTTACCAACTAAAGCGAGAGAAATTTTCACACAATTCTTGGACCAAAAAGAACAAATGTACTCAATATGCGCAAGCTATCAATTTCATTTTAATTGGAAAATTCCAAAATTCCAAAATTTCCAAAAATTCATAAATGAAAGTAAAAACAAAATTAAAAATATAAAAAATGTGCTCCAAGGCCCAAAATCCAAACGGCGCATAAATTCAAATTTTAAAAGGTGACGGAAAACTGGAAGCCAAGTTTTTAAAATTTCCGAGAAATTTTAACATGTTATCGGGGATTTTGAAAAATCCCCGATTTTCACCTCTACTTTGATTTGGTTTGGTTTGGTTTACATCCGTTTTTGTCTTTTTCTAGAGTCTCGAGCTGAAATAATCATGTGAGAAAAAGTGTGACGGTTTTTATTGTTCCCGTTTATTTACTATGCTTTTTCATGGCGGATTTCCATTCCACTCCTTTCCAACTTGCAGCCCAAACCAAAGCAAACCAAAGCAGAAGCATAGGGAAGGGTAGGACAATGGGAAACTCTCTACGGAGAAAAGCACAAGTTGGCTTGCATAAAATCTTTTCCTTTCCTCGAGATTCGAGATGTGCACAAAACATGAGAAATATGTAATAACATGTGGATTTGGGATGAAACGGAGAAAGAAAGAGAGAGAAGAGTTTTCTCCATTTCTCTCTTTTTCCTCCTCTTTTTTAGCTCTTAGAGCTTTCCGGCACGTTTTTCTATATCCTGGATTGTTTCTTCACTCGCTCGCAGTCCCTTGTTCTTGGTTTATAGTTTATACTTGCCAATTCTATTCTGGTTCTGGGCGCTCCAATTTCCACGTTTTCTACGTTCTACGTTCTACATTCAACATGAAAAAGTTAGAAGAGAGAAAAAGAATACCTACAATAAACAAAATGAAATGAAATGATGAGCGTATACACAAGTTGAATTTAGTGTTCTCTTCTTCTAAATTCTCTTCTTCTCTCTTGCTTCTTCTCTGTAGATTGTACATTGTACATTAGCAATTGGGATCCTGGATACAGGAAACTAGGAGAAGAGGAAAAAGGGAGAGAAAAGAGAAAAGGAGCTGGAGCTGGAAAACGGACGTAAAAATAAAGTAAAGTATAAAAGTCCCGGAGATCTCAGATAAATAAATACATTTCATTCCTCATTGTTAAATTTATCCTTGTTTTTTAATACTCCAAACTCCAAACTGTGTACGATATTTGATTCACGTTTCAAGACTCAAGACTCAAGACTCAAGATACAAAATACAAAATACATGCGGAATCTAATATAATTCTAAATACCAACTACATGATACATGATACTCCACTGAAACTTCTCTCTCTCTCTCTCTCTCTCTTTTTCTCGTGAAGGGATGGCTTGACAAAACCTGAAACCAAAACTAAACGCGGCCTCCACATCCACATCCACCTCGGCCTCGCTAACAGATCAATTATTATAATAAAACGGAATCATAGATTTACATTTTACATTATGCACGTCCGACTCCAAACTCAAAACCCGAAACTAGAAAGTGCATTGAAAAAAGGCAAGAAAAACTTTAACCTTTTCCCTCCGTTTTAACAATACACTCAAAACTCAAAATGATCCTGTTTTGCATCACACTATATCAAATCAAACTCTCCGCTTTCCAACTCCCATTACACCACAAAAAGTTGAGAGGCAACTTTTCGGTTCCAGTTTACAATACACGATCCACGATCCACGATCACTTCTCCATTTTCCATTTTCCTTTCCGAGTTTTGCAAGAAAATTGACAATTTAAAAGGGCCGTTGATTTTTTTCTCAGAGTTCCGCATCCAGCGAAAAGCCAACTCAACTAATTCATTCGAGGCTCGACAAGGAATCGGCTGTCCTTGTACATTCTACATTCTACATCCACGCTCTCCACCTAAATCAAACGCCTCTGTTATCCCCAGTGAAATCGGAAATAGGACGGAAGCAAAGTTTAGCACAGGAAAAGGGCGAAAGGACAAGGAGAAAAGTATCCCATTTGAATACAAATTCGGGTGTGACATTCAAATCTAAATCTAAATCCAAATCTAAGTGATCATCTCCAACAACCAACCGGAACCAAACGGATCTGGGGAAATGGGAAAAGGATTGAAAAACTTGTCCCTTCTTTAAATCATGTACAATGTTCAATCACTTAAACACAGCACAATCTCCAACCTCTCCAAAAGTTTTCCAGCCCACCAGTTTAAAATCTCGACTGATAAAAGATGAAACTTGACAATTCACAAGTCATGGTCAAAATATGAAGCAGTTTCCGATGGTCGTTGGATTTTGGATTGTATCAGCAAAATGCGTCATAAATATGAAATGTTGGTTATTCCAGCAGGATTCTCTAAATTGTAAATGGTAAATGGGCTGATGGAACAAAAAGTGTCAGGCTAACGGCAATGTTGAATTTATGCTCCTCCTTTTCACCATTTCCCTTGTGAATTCTGATTCTGAGATGGAGTGAGAATTCGGGTCCTAATTTCCAAGTTTCAACTTTCAAGTCGTCAGTCATCTTCTTAATCATTTCCATTTTTCTTTCACTTTCACCCAATGGCTTCTGCGCATTCATTCTTTTATTCCACATTCAACGTGTTGGTAATTGCCTTGTCTCGCTCCTGTCTACACCACAAAATGAGAGCAGGTGTGGGGGTGACAAAAACTAATCAACTTTTCCGCTTCATCAACTCACAATTAAAAAAAGTTGCTTTCTCTTTCAAAACCCATTTTTACATGGGAAAACTCGGCATCTTTGAGCTTTGAGCTTTGAGCTTTGAGTGCTGATTTCTTAAGTAAAAGAATGGCAAACTCAAAAACAACAGAATAATGTAAAAAAAGAGTGGAAATTCATTCCAATCGGAATCGGATTTGTGGTTTAATTGTGATGTTGAAAAGGAAAAGGGGAAATTGAAAAGGAGGGCAGAGAGAAAATGCGTATTTTATTTATGTGTATTTTTCAACAAGGAATTTTATCAAATATAAGAAATCAAAGTGCATGTTGTTTGTTTGTTTGTTTGTTTGTTGGGTTGTTGCGGACACGGGATATTTGGAGGAGAAGGGCGGAAGAAGAATGCGTGTTGTGTGTGCTAGATAAATTGTAAATTGTTAAATGGTGAATGGAGTTGTTGTCTGTTGTTGTCCAGGAGGGAGACAAGATGTATTTTGTAGCTGGTTGCTGGTGAATGACAGAAGGAGGATTCGGCGGACACAAGACAACTAATCGTCCTCCAGGAGCAGAACAGGACGAGAACAAGGGAAAGAGGCTTATCTTTGACTCGAGACGTCCGACGTGCAATAAATATAAATGAATGGGTAAACAAGGAAGGCGTGTTTCTATTGTACTCCAAGTAGTTTCTCTGTTTGGGCTGACCCAACGCTGATTTCTGATTTACAACTGAAACTGAAGCTGAAAGGGGATATCGGACAAAACAGCTGCATTCTTCTTTTTTATTCCATTCCGGATTCCGGATTCTGGATTGGAGTTGTTTCTATTCTCGTGATTCTTGACTCTTTGCTCCCGTTTGCTCCTGTATTTATCCGTATCGAGTATCGAGTATCGAGTAACGCTTAATGCTACAACTTGTGATGGTATAAAATAGAAGAGAGAAGAAAGGATTAAGACTTACCCGAAGGAGATCCGAGGTGAGACTACTCACAAACATGTCGTCCAGTTTGAGATCGCCGTTGTCCAGGAGGTCCTTGACGGATCCTCGGGAGCAGTATTCCTGGATCAGCAAAACACCCTCGTCAAAAAGACAGGCTCCGATGAATGCATTCAGATTCTCATGGCGAATCTCACGTAACTGCACCAAAACAAACAACAAAACACACAAAACACAAGTCAAATCCTCCACTTTTTATCCTATAAATCAACTCAAACAGGAGAAATCAGGGAGCAGGAAAATTGATTGAATGAGCTTCACCATTAAATAATTTCACCCGTCACCCGTCCACGACAACAAAAGCAACAAAAACAGTAGCAACAAATAGGTAATCCGGGTAGCATTAATCAGTCTCTTGTCATTTGTCACTTGTCATTTTCGGGCTGTCCTAACTCACGTCTTTCCATTATTCCTTATTTTATTTGTTTTTGTCTTCCCTAACAATTTGTTTTATTCCACTGGAAATATTCAAGACATTCCATTCGGTTGAAAACTGGAACAACTTTTGCCCTTTTCCATCATTCAGTCCTACCGTTGACTTTTGTTACTGTTTTCCGTTAACCTTTTTTGACTTATGTTTTCCTGCGGAGCTGACGCTACGTCATTTTTCTTAGTTTCTATTTTCTATCACTTTCAGTTCATACCCTAGGACCCTCGTGTAGAAGGAGAAGGAAAAGGAGGATTGATTAGAAAAACGGGAAGAGAAAGTAGCAATAACACAAAGACCACTTGACTCATCCTCATCACTCGACCCTCCCCATCCCACGCTCAAATGACACAAAAGACAAACAATAAATGTGTTTAGTTTAAAAGAAAGGCAAAACAAAAACCCAACACTGAAAACTGAACAGTGTCAAAAGTCAAAATTCAAAATACAAAGTGAAACGAAGATGGGAGAATAAGTAAATGTCCCTGCTCCTTCTCCCTCATCAAAAATTCAAATACTTTGGATGCACATGGAAATTTAGCAGGAAAAGAACGTCAATTCGCGTCGAGTCATCATTCCTTGCACCTTTTTTTAACAGTCGTCGTCATTTTTCATCCAGCCGCAGAAGAAGAAGCAGAAAGGGAAATCACTACGACTTTTTAAATATCACACAAAATGACACATGACCATTTCGCATTTCCCGTTTTCTACTCCAACATTGGAGCTTTAAAATGAGAAAACTCGTCAGCTTTCCTTTAAACTTAAATCCTTAAGAATATTCCACATTCGAATGCCAAATGCCAAATGTCAAACTTGTCCATGCATTATGCATTTTTTATATTTTACTTTTTACACAGTCAACAGTGCACCAAACTGTAGGAAAGCAGAACACTTTCCGTTTCAGTTTCACTTGCAAATTGTGAATC
The DNA here is from genome assembly GCA_034698265.1 of Sminthurinus aureus. Taxonomy (NCBI): domain Eukaryota; kingdom Metazoa; phylum Arthropoda; class Collembola; order Symphypleona; family Katiannidae; genus Sminthurinus; species Sminthurinus aureus. The sequence goes on from JAQGBH010003658.1 coordinate 7,604, forward strand.
TAGAATGCGGAATGAGGAACGAGGAATGAGGCTGAGAATTGAGAATGGAAAACGGAAAATGAGCTTTCTACACCGTAAAATTGAGCCAGTTATGTTTTCTCCGTGTGGATTTAACGGATCGTAAAATTTTCCACATCAAGTACTTTCTAAAAATAATGATCATAAAGCGGATTAAAATCCCAAGTACGCACTTTCACCACAACATCAACATCAACATGACTAGAAAATAGAAAACACAAATAATACTTTTAGATAAAATATCCCAAAAAAGAGGGGAAAAGGGGAAATTAAATTTGCGAAACAGAAACACATGGTTGAAAAATATCGAGGTCAAATGACAAATCAAGTTGTTTTTGCTTCTCCTTAAAAATAGACAGAGTTAATTGTGGGAGCAACACAAGTCACATGTCACGTGTGTACTGTCAACTGTTACAGTATAAATTAAATAACACACAATATAATGAGAGTAATTTAATTCTGATAATTTGAGGCCCAACCTTTTGAATTTTGACCGTGACACTGGAAACTCGAAACTGGGGAAAATAGGATTGACCGTGCACCGTGCAAACAGTTGAGTTTAGAATAGACTCGTAGGGAAATAAAATTAATGAAAATGACCAAAGAGGGAAAGATTAAATTACCGAGTGAGCGGAATATCTAATAAATTCAGCGTACTCCGCATTCAGCCGCAACCACTAAAAACTACACGCGCATTTTATTTTGTATTCTGTATTTTCATTCCACGTTCTGTTTGATATTCTGTTCTCTGTTCTCTGTACTTTGGATTTTGTAGTCGATAGTTTTTCTTGCCTGCTCCAACATTCAACATCCAACTCCGCTTTTCCCATGATAAATTATGGTTTCCTTCACAATTTTAAAGTGAATTTCCCCCTTTCCTCCTTTCACTTTTCCACGTTCCACATTCTACAAAAACATGACGTATTTATATCCACACATGCTCAATTCTCTTGTTTTCTCTTCTCAGTACTCGATGCTCACTGCTCGATGCTCACTGCTCAATAGTGTGTAAAGTGTAAATTGTAAAGTGTTTGAAAGGTTGAAACTCAACTCGTGATTTCTGCTCGTCTCTCAACTCTCAACTCGGCATAAAACAGCAAAACAAACAGACTGGTTAAATTGTATAATATTATATTGCTCACAGTTCACAGTTCACAGAGCAGGCGGAAGGAGACTAGATGAGATGAGATGAGATGAGATGAGATGAAATGGAAGGGAATAACATTTTAGTGTCTACTTGCTCTTGAACTCGACCGGAATACAAAATAGAACAACAAAGAGATATTTCACCTATATTTTGATATCAGAAACAGACATCAACTGTGAGCTGAGTGTCGAGTGTCGAGAGTCCCGAGGAGCTTTCATGTTCATTTGGTCTAACGAGAGTCAATCCTCTCCACTTTCTACTTTCTACTCTTTTACTCTTTTACTCCTTCCCTCTCTCTCATTTGCATTTCAAGATTCCTCTCTCCTCTCTCCTCTGTGCTCCGCGGAACGGATCTCGGTGCTCTTGGCTAAATTTCCGTCCAACGGAAATGACTGGTATATTGTAAACTACGAGTTTCATGTTATGAGTGGTACAAGTTACGAGTTACGAGGAGATGGGAAACAAGAGGATGAAAACAGTACATGTAGAGTGCAGATTAAACATCCAAGTACGCACAAGTTCCCACATGTGAACACTGAACACGGAACAGAGAGCAGAGACAACCGGATTTTCTTGGAATTTCTCAAAGTGGACAAAAGGAGCAGAGTCATCTCGCAGTGTCCAAAACCATAGATTTTATATTTTATACCCACACATCTAACATCTACCATCAGACCATTGTCCTTGTCCATTTTATTCACGCAGCTCAATTCTCAATTCTCGATATGACAAATCATAAAAATAACAAGAGCGAGTGCTGATAATATTGCAGCGTCGCAAGTCGCAAGTGAGAACTCTGAATTCTGAACCCAATTGAGAATTGAGACTTGAGACGGCGAGTGTTGCCGTAGACATTTTGAGTACTTTCTCCCTTGTACAATTGCGAGTGGGTGAGAGGAAATACTGATGCGGATGCTGATACGGTTAGTTGATATATCTGTACATTGTACATGTGTTGTGTGTTGTGGGTAAAGGGGCATACTTTTACAAAACTACAGGAGATGTAAATAGCAAACACATTTACACAGACCAAGATATTATTACGCTCCTCCAATTTCCTCCTTCATAGTTCAATGTTCAATCCCATTTCAAATTCCGAATTCCAACCATCTTGAATAAATTCATAAGCAAGGTTAGAGCTCCCACTTGGAGTCGTAGGGAGAGAGGAGAAAGTAGGCAGACTCAAGGCTCTTTTGCTATTTGTCATTGGGATGAAAAATATAAGGAAACAACATGACCTTTTCCCCTTCAATCCGCATAGTCATCCCAGAAATTTCATTGTGTAGAGTCGAGTACAGACAGAGTCAAAAGGGAAAGCAGCCTCCCTCAAGACTCAACTGAGCACATCCACATCGAGAGTCGAGAATGGGAAATGAGACAAGAAAACAAGTATAATTGCAAACACTTTGTTCATATCCAATATCCATACATGTTTGGCTTAGTAGAGAAAAGTAGAGAAAGGAGAAGAGGAAATGTGTCTGCTTATGAAGGAGAAAAGAGAAAACAGATGAAATATGAGACTTTCGATCATTTCCAATTTTCCACCTCTGAATATTTCATGTGCCCATACTTTTCTACTTTGTCTTCTTGAAACATGCTGTATTCCCCATTTCCCCATTTTCCCATTTTCTACTCCCAACAGCACATTTTCAGTCCTCAACAGCACAATTTCCCTCTCACATGTCATGTGTACTTTTTGTATTTATTTTGTACTCTCTGCACACAATCGACATTGAGCATTGAGCATTGAAGGTGGAATGTGAAAAATGGAGCGTGGGTTGGGTTTCTCTGCTTCCTTGGAAAATGAAAAAGGTAGGCATTGGATACACAGGTAGAAAGTAGGGAATAGAGATGAATATCTCCGGGTTCTCTGCTCCGCTACTTGTTGTCTCCAAAATCTTGTCCACATAAAAGCTGTCCTTTCAGCTTAGCATTTCTCGCTAAAAGCTCCGACCTTGTTTCATTTTCCATCTTTTATGAGCTAAAAAGGGTCGTGGATGTAGACGGAGAAAATACACGCCGAATATACGATGTACAAGACATGTGGAGGGAAAATAGTACGGAGGAGCAACAGTTGTCTGTCTGTCTGTCTCTCTCTTTGCTGTCTCTGTCTATCCATCCATCCAGCTCCCCTTCACCACTCTTTTCCTTCTTCTTCTGCTCCTTCTTCTCTTTCTGCACTCATTCATCCATGACCAGGAATTCTCCAAGTCCCGAAACCCAAAACAAATTGTGCTTTTCTTTTCAACTGACTTAAATTCAACTTGTGTATTTAATCATGCAGCAATCAGCCACTGTGTTTTGCCCCCTTTCCTTTGATTTTTCTCCTGTAGTAAATTCATCTTGTAGATTTGTAATTTGTAATGTCCAGCTACTGCTTTTGAATGGTACTAACAATTCACAATTCATGATGATGGAACTGAGATAACACGAGATATGATATTCTTACCAGTTTGAGTTGATGTTTCATGGTCGAGTCCAACAGGTCTGCGTCAACCGCCTTGGCTGCAAAATTCCTCTCTCGGTAGGTGACGAGCGGCGCAAAGACGGTGGAGAATTTGGCGAGAGAGGCTTGACTTCCGCTGTTTCCCAAATAAATAATAAATAAATAATAAAGAGACAAAACATGAAGAAAAGGAAAAAAGATCTTTGAGCTTATCAAAAATCAATAGTATTGAATATTCTGGATTCTATTTTTGAAATTTGAAATGCATCATTCATTGAATTGAATTGAATTGAATTGAATTTGGCATTTGTTACCGATTGAAAGGGAAAAACTGTCCGTTTTCCCAGTGGATGTCTCGCTTGTCGATTCTCCAGAGGAGAGTGTCCATGTCTCGAGAGAGTCTCCAGTGTCTGAAGGCGAGGTAGGCTCCTGCGCCCATCACTCCCGTCAGCACAGTCACGATCAACGTAACTATCACAATGTTCTCATCTCCTAAAAACACAAACACATCCATTTAGCATCCTATTCTTTTTATTCTAAATTAGTCACACATTTTTCAGAAATGAAAGGAAATGTTATAAAACTTTAAACTTGAAACGCCAAAAGCCAGAACAAGATACAGCGATTCGAAAATTCTTAATATTGTACTGCAAAGAGGTTGAAAAGATTCTAATTACAAATTAGTCGCATTCCATACAAAATACAAATATTTTTCAGTTTTCCATTCAGCACCAATTTCACTCGTCTGTTTCTCTTGTTGAAAAATGAAAGGAAAGAAATTTGAATCCTGTTTTTTCCCTGCATCTAAAATCTAGATTCTAGAATCAATGTAGAACGTAGAGCTCAGGTGATTCGGCGAATCGGAAATTGGACAGAGTTCTCACGGCGCACCTCCTATCCTCAATGCTGACTGGTGAAAACTGCTGAGCCAGACAAACTTTAAACTTTAAAAGCTACATTTAATATTCTTGAATGTTTTATTCTGTTTAGCTGCATACGTGGAACGTGGAAGACAAAAAAGATCCTACTCCATTTTATCCGTTGTGATGGCCAAACACTAATTAGACCACAAAACAGGGGAAGCGGAGGCAGGAGCCAGTGAAAAATAGACTTTCTCCTCCATCTTGACATTTTTATGCTACTCTATTATTTATTTACTTTTCGCGTCTTAAACACATCCACAGAAACTGTTTCTTTTTACCCCTCTTAAAACTAATCATCTCGTCGCCCTCTTTATTCTCTTTATGCTCAAGAAATTTCCCAGTGTACACAAAATTTTATGCAGGGCTGAAACAGCATTTAAAGATGGCGAACTAATCATCAAAATGGTGTCTGCTCCATTTAAAATATTAAAAATTCCACAGCACTTTTCAAAATAAAAAAAGCTTTCTTGTCAAAAACTTGTGTAAGTTTAGTCTCCTATTTTCTACTCTTGATTCTAGATTTTTGACTCAATATTTCCTCAACTGCAAACTCCAAGTCGCTCCATTTATTTTATTTTATTGTGCGTTTCACCTTTACGCTTTTAGTTGTTGGTTGTTGAAAATGAGTAGAAATGGAACATCTATTTTAAGAAGAGAAAGTCTGGATCTGGATGTGGATTCTGGGTAGTTGTGATCCGAGATCAAAACAAAAGTAGAAGCAACAGCAAGAGCAGAAACAAGCGGATAAAGGCTAAAGAATAAAGAGAGTGGAGCAGATTTATAATTCATCCCAATTCTGTGAATCTACAATCCAAAATTTACATTTTACACATGTCTCTGAACATGTCGCATTCTACATTGTACACAGGAAATAGAGCAGACAGAGAGAAGAAAGGAGAGCAACTCTCGCACAAACCAAAGAGCAAATAATCTACTCTCTCGCCAATATAATAATATAATATAATATCATACAGCTCAGGATTCAGATTCACAATTAACGCCTACAATTCCAGCTGCATACACAAACACAATACACAGCCATGCGTCATCTTTTCACTTTTTACTACGTGCAGAATGCAGAAGGAAGAAGGAAGATTGTAGCTGATATTTAAAGCTCAATTTGTCTCTTTTCACGTCTAAAAGGAAGGCTGGAGTTGAAGCAGCGCAGAGCATAAAAATGGCAATGGCAATTTGTCACTAGATATTTAATTTAGATTAGACCGAGGAGAATGACTCATAACATAATTTATTATTACTCCATTCTTCATTCTCCACTCCACTATGCTCTGCATTCTGCATATTTAAAATGTATAGGCCACGCATACGCATTAACAATACACAAGAATCCATGTTTATAATTTGTACCCTGCATAAAGGATAAAAAGGGAGAAAGGTTTTGCCTAGTAAAATAGCTAATGCAAAAAGACGTGCTCCTCAAATCCGAATTTCCTCCGTACCTCCGTTCTTTTCACATCTACTTTGTCCCTGTTTAACCAGGAGAGAGAAATCGTGGAGAAAGTCAAAGTAAAGTGAAAGTAGATGAAGAGAAAGTCGGAGTTGCAGATTGTAGTGGTAAAAGAACTGCTTTTACTTCCTAACTCCTAACTAAATATGTTACGCGTATTAGCGACGAACATGCTAAAAAGGTACTTCTTTCCAGATTCCAGACTTTCCACTTTCCTTCCGACAGAACAGAGGATTGATGTGATGTGGGAGTAGATAGATGGGAGATCGGCGGATGAAATGAGACAAGATGAGAAAGGCCCGAGAATTATGATAGAGCTCACTAAATCTCACTATCAAAATACTTACTTTTTTTGTTCAAATAATGTCAGTTCTTGCAGCTTATTGCTTTTCTAATGCACGCGGAATGGGGAATGGGGAATAGGGATAAAATGTAAAATGGAATTAAAGTAAATCTCTTTCTACAGATCAGTTCAGTTGTCTACTTGTTCAATGGAAAGCAATTTGGTTGAGAAACTACAAAGTAGAGTCTAAAATCCGTGTGTTTTGTAATTAGGTGTAACATGAAGCATGAGCGTCAGTCAGTCTCCACTCTTGATTCCAGGTACATTCTAATTTCTAATCAAAAATAAAACAGAATCCAAAACTCAACTACTCAAACTTGTTTCTCCTCGGATTCTATTTCACAGTCCATCCACAAACTACAAACTACAATTTACAATCTACATCCATATTCCATATCACGATATTACACCCATGTCTAATGTCTACTAAACTTATTATTAACCAACGGAAAAGAACTGCTCCGGTTTTAAAAATATCTCTTACAGAATTCCACAAACACAGAATCTGAATCCTTCACTTTTTTTCCTGAGTTTGTGAGTATTTTTTACGTTTTTGGTAAAAACATTCTCAGTTTCTTTGAACACTTGTGAACGACATCAGACTCGGATTTGGATTCTAAATCCAATTCCGGTGCTGAATCTGACGTTGTTGTGTCGGGTTTATCCCTTTTTCCGCTTCAGTGGAAGGATTGTGAATGAGGAAATTTTTATGTCTAGTTTTTGAAGGATGAACCAGAGAAAAATTAGACAGGAGACGGATTATTTATATTGATTTGTTCCTACACATTTTTTACTCTGATCTTGAGTCTCGAGTCTCGAGTCTTGAGTCTCGAGTCTCGAGTCTATTTATTTTTTACAAAATGGTTGAATAGTGAAAATGAAAAAGCCATATAGTCAACTTGTGACTTTCAGTAAGAAGAATAAAGCATGAGGTAAATGTAGAATGTAGAGCAATTACACTTTTAAATTACATGGCCGTCTTTTTCTTTTTCTCTACGTCTAAAATCCAAAATCTGGAATCCAGTTGTACAAAATACATCCATTTTCTTTAGGGATTTGTTTTCTGTTTCCTGTTTTCAGTACGCAGCTCAAAGTTGACATAAGACTGCCATTACCACCCACAACACATCACACACCACTTTACGCATACGTCCTTTTCCTTTTATTCCAAGAGCGTTTCCAAGTCTCAACTAATAGAATTATCAGAATTTACATTTTAAATTCCACACTGACAACCGAGCTGAGAAGACGGAAGAGAAACGTGTGGGCACTGTTCCCTGTTCACTCTCCCATATTTCATGCATCATGCGTGTTTGTGTGGATTTCAATTCCCAATTTCCAATCCTCTTCACTTTCTCTCTTCCTCTTTATTTTTAAGTACTCTCAAGGTCTCCAAACTCCGTACTTTTAGTGCGGAACTCGAGTGAAACATCAAACTCAGGCCAACATTTTCCATATCCAAAATCTCCCACACCACACTTTTGATAAACATTTAATGTCCAATTTCTAATACATCCAAAATCCAACATCATTTTAAAGTTTAAAGCTAAAACTAGAAACATCACTTTAAATTAAGATTGAACAATGAGAAAAACAATGTCGATTACTCCCAGGGAAAATAAGAAAAAGCTGGAGAAAGGAGCCAACTAAAAGTATTTCTCGTTTACGTGTACAAATTTTGAGCTTCGAGCCAAATAAAATGATAAAAGTTGAAAATTGGTTATTTAATTTATAAACTTTGACTTTTTTCTTGTGAATTCCAATTTTTTATGCTTCACAGTTCTAAATCATAAATTAGGCATAGAGTATCAGAATTCAGAATATCAATGCAGATGAGACGACACAATTAAACCGGAGGCTAAAGAATAATTATGATATGAAAGTCTAGATTCTAGATTCTAGATTCTAGATGAAAAAGAATTCACATGAGGAAAACTAAAATCTCCTTGAGGTCCAAAATCTTAAATTTAAAGTGCACACTGAAAATGTTGTACATGACATAATAATTGTTGTGCTATTAAAGTAGATTAAGAATTAAGACTGCACTAGTCTCTGTTGTCTATGTGAAATGTGAATAGGCTTTCATTACAACTTATAACCTGATGATCTAACGGGGCAAAAGTTTTCAAAGTAGGTAGTTGGACAGAAGACAAGAGAAGCTGCACATCCACATTTATGCAATAATAATTACTTGTAGAGATAAAAGGATCATACAGCTTCATTTATGAATATGAATATGGATTCTACACATAAAAGTGGTCGGTATATGCAGGAAAATAGAAAATAGAGAATAGAATAGAAAATAGAATAGACAAAGACACAGAGAGAAAGAAGAGAGTATGGAAATTAGAAAGTAAAATGGAAATTACGTTGGCATTTCTCCCCTGAGAATCCGCAGATCGGCTCTGAAACAGGTGGAACTCCAGCAACCCATTCAATCTCATCCAAGAGTTGCAGCTCCTGTAATCATCATTAATAATATCATGACACACATTTATACTTTATACTCGCGTACATATCACATCAGTATACTCGAAACTCAAAATACAGTATTCGCGGTCAAATCTAATTTCTAATTTGTCAAACTTGTTTACTTTCTCTGCCTCTCAATTCTCAATATCATCCTCAAATATTATTCCACGTCAAAATCATATTGAGAAAAGTTGAACAGAGTGGATAATAATAATACATCAAAAAGGTAGATTTAGATGTAGATGTACAGGTAGAAAAATTAAAGTATGTTATCCAACTTTATGTGGTCTCTAATGGAAAATGGAGGAGAAAAACTTTTTCTCTAAAGTTGGATGCAAACCGAAAATCGAAAAAACCAGACTTGACTTGATTCTTTAGATTTTAGATTGAGTTTTAAATCAGAGGATGAGGATTTCTTTTCGTGTATTTCCTATTTTGGTATTATGGATCAGGTGCAAGAGTATAAAGTATAAGTTTTAAGCCTACGGAAGAGACAAGGAGGAGAATAGCGAGTATTTGCATAGTCAATAGTACTTACGGGTAGATCATGAGACTGCATAAAGAATCCCACAGGATAAAGACCAAATTCTCCATTTCTATTCTTGAGTGAAACCAGAGTGAAATTTCCTTTGGCGTCACCTAACATCAAATTGGTTCAAAAATATCATAGAGAAAAAAAATTACTCCTTTCACCTTGGAACGATAGAAAAATCAATTAAAAACTTGAATGCAAAAAAAGGAACAAAACAAAACAAATGTTGACATTACCTCGCTCATCCATCTCACTCTCGTGCCCGGTGGCACTCCGATAATTGTAGTTCCTCAGTTTCTGCGAGATCTCTCGGCCATCTAATAATTTGGACAAGAGGGATCTCCTCCCGTGCGCGTGGTTGTGATTATGGCTGTAGGAACTGTGACTTCGCATTGGACTTTCCGAGGGTTTGTTTAAAGGGGACTGAGGAGTGGTGATGCTGGTCGGGATTGAGGATGTAAATGGGGAGTTGTTGAATAAGGATGAGTTTTTATTGCTCTTGTACTGATTTACATTATTATTATTATTATTATTATGGTCATCCGCATGATTAATATTATTGTTAGTGTACTCATTGTTATTTTGAAAATGTTCTTCAATGATGGAGCGAAGGGCTTGAGCATATAAAACGACAGCATCATACAAATATGCGGCCTCTATTCGAATCTTCTTGTAGCCTCCGATACTCTTCAAAGGATTTGGGAAATTAAATGGAGCCTTTTCCATAAAATCATTTACACGATGAGAGAAATCTGTAAAATTTTTAGGAGGAGAAGCTACAATTCCAAGATAACCTCGGAAAATTGCAGGATCTTCTTTGTCTACTTCATCACGAAGGAGTCCATTGAAGTACCTACGCGGATTCCAGGATTCTTCTTTATAATCGTCCATCGATACTCCAATCACCAAGTAATCTCCTTTTTCATCCACCAAAAGCACAACATCAAACACCAAACCAAAACATTTCTAATCAGTAAAAAATATCATGAGACTCATGAGTCATGCATACAAAAAGAGAAAAATCATGACCAAATTACAAACCTTTATCAAGGAGCTTGTGTTTTTCCAAGGCCAAAACTAATCCCAAATGTTCAAAATATTCACTGATCACAATATAAACTGGAAATATAAAAACAAGATTACAAAAATTGTACAAAAAACTTTTCATTTCAAAGACATGTTTTGCGTGTATGTACATGATAAATATTAAATAATAAATAACAAAAAATAATGATGAAAAAGAAAAAACAGCATACGGCGAATTATCAACTGTTAACCTTTAAAAAGTACTGTATCAAGATTCATTTGTTTATGGCAAATAAGAAGGAAAAGTAGATTACTAGGAAATGTAAAATATTATGTATTTTGTTAAACTTTCTTATAACTTTTGTAAATAACTTTATTTAATGCTTGTTTTGTTTATTCAATACTACACTTTGTACTTTGTTGTTTGTCGACTTGTCTATATTTACAAGTTCCCTGAAATTATCATTGTTCTGATTTCTGGTTTCTGATGATAAAAGTGGTAAATGTCTTTATTCTTTATCCCAGGTCTCTGACTATGCTTCAAAGTTCAAATGTATAAATAATACAAAGGGAACGAGAGCAAACTTTATCATTATCATGCATGTCTGACATAAAATATGATTTCTTTACCTAAATCAATGTTCAATCTTTACCAACATGATAAAAGAATGAAATTCGTTTGATGATTTTCATTCTGCTATTATTTCTACTGTGAATTTATAATATATTATACATAATCTTCTACTTGTATAAAAACAGAGATTAAAAAACCTCGAATATAATTATTGTTCACTATAATAATATATGTATATTATGCTGTATATTTAATATATTAGATACTAGAATTATTAGATGTAGTACCGTCAAGTGGTCGAATATCATACAGTGGAGGGTAATATCATACACTGCGCTTACAAACTTCAGCATTTAATTTAGCTAACTTACCTTTAACATAAATGCATAAAACTTCAGTTGCAATAATAATTGTGTCCACTGATTATAACAGTATAATTTTTAATAGGATTTTCACAACATTTAACTTTTAATACACGATTCAAAAAAGAGCATAAAAAGTAGCGATTTTGTACTTGTCTAAAAGTGATTCAGAAATCATAATTAACTTTTATTAAATTTCGTCAAAACTTGT
>JAQGBH010003659.1:0-19121 GCA_034698265.1 Sminthurinus aureus
ATTTTTTCTGTTTGAAACCTGGACGTAATCGCATAAACACATCGACAGTGTCGTCTTTGTGAGTCGTCTTGGTCATTCCAGTAAGATAAAAAAAAATGTGCAGGATCTTTCATGTTGATACGCATAATTTCGAGCATTGCAAAAACATTGATTTGTTGAAAATTTGGAGCATTGGTGTTACCATTCGTAATACCATTTACTATAGCATCCAGCAATGTACCACACAATGCTACAAAAAGGCATCCAAATCAATGATTTTTTCTTAGAGTGTACGCAACATTTTATCTCACAGAATTCCGTCTCTTTGGGAAAACCCCAAATGTAAATGTGATCATCTTCAATCAACTCTTTGTACAGCGGGATGCAGAAGATCCAGATCTGGTTTAAAACATCACATTGATGGACCAACTACTTCAAATGAATCCCAGATCTACAAATGGAAATGAAAAACCAAAGCGAGGTACACGTTTTTATTTACTCGCGTTTATTCGAGTTTTGAGCAAGAATTTAAAGTCCTTTGAAGAAACTTTTATACGAAAAATTGATTTTTGTCCTGTTTTCATGTGTGGGATTTCTGCCTGGGGGAAATCAAACAAAATTCTGGAAAAATCAAAACCAGGAGCTCAAATCTGTTTCGTCTCAACATCAACCACAGCTCGAGGCTCTCGAGAGCCACACGAAGAAGGTCAAGGTCAAATAGAGGTCATTGAGAAAGAATCCGTGTCTCAAGTTTGTTCTCGTCCGCGCCCTCTGTTGGCGTGGCCTCCGCAATATTCACTGGATGAACTCGTGGCCAAACTGCTGCCGCTTTTGCTCATGCCTACGGCGCTTTTCACGTTGCTCCTGTTCGCAAGTGATCCGACTCGCTCTCATCTTTTGTACTCGTCTCTTCCGGCGGCATATCAAAATTTCTACAGTTTCCTCGGCCTTTTGGCCTTTGAGGCGATTTGCATGGCCATCGTGTATTTTACAGCAAGTTTTACCGTCGTCACTCAAGTTCTCTTCTTTGGCAAAGTTCAGCTGGAATTCAAATGACTCGATCTTCAACTCAGGTGAAAAACTCAAAATCTTTAAATCATTTTGCATACAGGTTTTCTAATTTTTTCCCCATGTTTCTTTAGAAATCTGCAGTTGCAAAATGACACACTAGAAATCGAAATCGGAGCTGGAGAAATGACAAGAAAAATTGGGATTCTGCGTCAAATTTTGAAGGAGGTGCGCGAACTCGTCATCCTGACTGAGCTCTTCAACCGCTGTTTGCCGCTCTGCATCTTTGCCTGGAAAATCTGCTCTCTCTCAATGTCAATCCTATTTTACTTTTTCGTCATTCGCCATCTTGCAGAATTTCCATTTCTCGGCCTTTTACGGGCTACGGCGCAACGACCATTACTTTGGTTTACACCATAATGTACGGACACGCCTTTTCCATTCCCGGAAGAATGAGCGAATTGAAGAATGGATTTTTCCTCACTACTCAAAAAATAGCAGGAAATGGTCATCAAACATCCGCATCAAAAGCCAATGTCAATGCCAAAAATTTAAGGGCCGAGATGAAGAGAGAAATGATGAGAATTCGCGGTGTTGGAGTAAAAGTTGGCAGTTTTCACACGCTCGAGAGAGAAAGTACCCCAAATTTTGTGGATTTTGTAGTCAAAAATGTGGTCAATCTACTTGTCACATTTCCACGATAACGGTAATGAAAACCAAAAAAAAAAACTGACCACAGGATAAAATGAGGAAAATGTCCATCAAATTATTTCTTGAAATTTTGTAGCAAAAAAATAAATAGCTCTTTCAAGCTTGTTTTTAATTACAAAATGAACATTTAAAAATTTGCATATTTGCAAACTCAGAAATGTTCCTGAAATCTTTGCGGAATAATTAATATTTTCTATTTGGTGGACTCGTTGATATGGTATAAAGACGAATGAAATGATGCGAGATGATTCAGACTATCAAATATTTATTATCTATTCCAGTCGTCACTTTCAACTTTTAATTTTTTGTACAGATGAAAAATGAAATTTACAGAGATGACACATACAAAATAATTAACATTTTCATGGAAAAGAAAAGACACAGTTGTCGAGCAACAAATTTGAACTTTTTATTGCCTAGGTGAAAAGTGACAAGAAGGAAGTACCATTAATTTTCTTCAGAATCCAGAAAACCCTTGCAGAAAAGTTGGAGAATGTTTGTACTTAAAAGGATTTGAGGTCAGTTCGGAAACTTGGAGTAAAAAATAAAGGAAAAATTGTAGTTCAGCAACTGAACTTGAGCAGAGTTTTATCCTTTTCTGATTTGTGGGTGAGTTGATGTTTCTTGAAATGTGAGCTTGTTGTGGCGGCGAAGTTGCAGTTGACCTCTGAGCACTTAAAAGGTCGTTCGTTTGTATGTGTGCGAATGTGCTGGACAAGAGTAATTCTTTGTGAAGCGGCGTATTTGCATCCATCGTGAGGACATTTGTGATCCTTTTGGCCAGTGTGAATCTTCACGTGAAGAGCCAAACTCGATTGTTGAGAGAACTTTTTCTCACAATATTTACACTTCCAATCTTTTTTCCCCGTGTGAACTGTCAAATGCTCGATCATGTTTTTCCGTTCCACAAATCGGTTCCCGCAATAATCGCACTCGTGATCTTTTTGACCTCGGTGAATTTTCTTGTGAGTTTCCAGATTGCCCTTCTGACCGAAGGATTTGTTACAAATGTCGCACCGAAAAGCCTTTACGCCTGTGTGAACAAGCTCATGAATCGTCTTTGCCTGTTTAGTTTTGAATTTTTTGTTGCAGTAGTCACATTGGAATCTTAAATTTAATGTTTTAACCCTCACTTTCTTGTCGTTTCCCATGTTTTAATTTAGCGGGTTGTCTTTTAATCTGAATTTGAGTGTTTTTACAACCTACTAAAATACAAAATCCAAGATTCAAAGGTCCGGGATTTTTAGTATTTGAAAAGTAACTGGAATCAGTCCACAATGTTCTGTTTTGTTACTCTTAAACTCAAGCCAAGTTTGAGTGTCAAGTAAAAAATGTTGAGTTAACAGGTCTTAAAAACAAAGTAAAAGACCAACAGTAACTTTTTACATGCAAATTTCTACGAAAAGGCGAAGCAAATATTTCACTTGTCCTTCATGGAAATTGGATTAGGATTTAACTTTTTTAAGTACACAATTAGAAACATGAACCAACCTGTTTTCTTGATTTTGTATGTTTTGACTTGGAAAAAGTTGATGAATGGAAAACAAAGCAAAAAAGTCTTTGGGTCTTCACCTTCTGTGAAAATTTAAGTGCAAACAGTAAAAAAATCTATATTGCCGTGACATTTGTGCTCTGCCTCCGTGACCGATCAAAATATCCAAAGAATTTTGGGCTTTTTGCAATCACTTGTTCCCATTGGCCTCAAGACTCAAGACTCAAAGCAGGTAGCGAGAAAACTGTAGTGGACTTTAAATTTTAAGCCGTTTACCCGGAAGGCTGTTGAAGAGTCAGCCTTATCTTTTTCGAAAACTATTTTTAACTAGAATTTAGAACTCAAACCGCAGTTTGCCTTTTCCTTTAAAAATTTGTGTCGTTCGTAAAAAAGTTTAAGCTCAAGCTGCAAGTTGACTGGATTGTATTTGGTTTATGTGAGACGGAAACATTTCGGTCCAGTTGAAATTGTATCAATTTTTGTTTCCAAAACAAAGTGTCGGTCATCACTTTTTCAAGTAAAATATTAACAAAATCAATTAAAATGAATTCGATTAAATTAATCACTCAAAGATTTTTCCACATGCCTTAATTTAGCAACCAAATTAAAGCTAGGAAAAATGTGCCAACTGCGCACAAATTTTAATCCGGAAATAATTTTTAGACTACTGTCACACATATTTTTGGACTTTTAGACACGAAAAACGCTTAGCCCAAAACCAATTAATAATCGATAAATTGGAAATGGAAAAAGAGAACAAGACGAGGACAAAAACAGTGAATTTGAACTTTGAGTGTGACTATTGCAACAATAAATTCAAAACTAGTCGCGAGAAGACACAACATGAAGTTGTGCACACCGGAAAAAGGGCGTTCCAATGCAAAATTTGTAATAAATACTTCACTCAAATAGCTCATCTGGGAGTTCACAAGAAAATTCACCTTGGTCAGAAAGATCACGAGTGCGATTATTGCGGCAAGAAATTTACAACGAAACATGAATTGGCTTAGCATTTGACAGTTCACACGGGACAAAAAGACTGGATATGCGATTACTGCGACAAAAAATTCTCTCGACAATCGACTCTAACGAATCATGTTAAAATCCACACAGGTCAGAAAAATCACAAATGTCCTCACGAAGGATGTGACTACGCTGCGGCGCAAAGAACCACCCTCAACAACCACAGTTGGACGCATACAAAAGAGCGACCTTTTAAATGCCCAGAGGTCAACTGCGAGTACGCAGCCACGACAAATCAAAATTTAAAAGTACATCAACTCACCCACAAATCACAAGCTAGTGACTAATAAAATGATACACAAGTTTATTTGCTCTGTTTCTGGTTGTCGGTATAAAACTGAGAAAGGAAAGTTTCATGACAAATTTGAAAACTCACAAGAGAAAATAGACAAAAGAGAAAAGTCCTCTGCTCTGTTTTTGCTGATTATTTGAACAACTTGGAAGCCAACTATCATTTTAAATCTGTAAAGACAATATCAATTTGAAAACCGCCCATGCGTTTTCACAATTTGACACCAAAGTTAATATTTGTGTTTATTGAATACTTTTTTTATTCGGGAACGGAAATAAAATATTTTGTTAGTGAATATTTAATAAAGGTTGATGAAATTCAAAAACTTTATGTTGAAAGTAAGAATCAGTGGAAATTAATTCATTCCTAACCTTCGTTGAACATCAGTTTTTTGAGTCAAAGAAAAAAAGATACCGCACAGAGCATAGAGTGTACATTATTTTATCTGATTTCTGTGCTCAAAATTTATCAATCTTCAAACTGATATTCCAATTTGCTTTTGTACAAAACAAACTGTACTCAATATTCAGTCATACAAAAATTGATGAAAGTTTTACGCATAAACTTTTTTTCCAGCGTCAACATTTTCCCTATTTTAAACGTTAATTAAACAGAATAAAACAAGTCTGTAAAAATTATTTTCTGGTGTAAAGTTTTAAACTTTAATTTTATTGCGCATTCATCAAATGGAAGACTTGCACTTCTTGTTTCTAAAGCTTCATTTAAAATTAGTGAGAAATCACTTTAACAGACAGATTTGACATCCAAAAGTACATGTGAAATAAAGCGTGCTAGCGTTTCAGCATCTGCAATTTTTTGACTACAACTGCAATTTAAGCTACCAAACAAAGATAAATTTTAATGATTTTTTTGTTCCTGTTTGTCCATTTTTCAAAGCCAAGAGACGCGTTTTGAAAACAACGTTTGTTTAATCAACCCATGATTTTTACGTATATCCGAGGCCTGCTAAAACTGACTCAAAGTTGTGGAAACAACAAGTAGAAAATTTTTAAACGGCGTCCAAATTTTACTAACGTTTGTTTAGTACATGGCAATTTCATCTATTTCAGATTTCAGCCGAGCATGTAAATCATTTGATTCTTTATGGAAATTATTTTTTTAGTTAAAAAGTTTTGTTCTTTAATCCTGAAAAAGGTCAAAACGAACGTTCTTAGTTGCAAACTTTTGCCTGTTTTAATTCGTAATTTATTTCAGCTCGGAGACTAGAGATGTGAGATATTTCCACATCATATTTTCCTGAAAAAAACCAGCGTTTTAAGGACAAAACCATGAAATTTCTTAACCAGTTTCACAAAATTTCGTACAACATTTTGCCTTCCCTTTTGATCGGGAAACACAGTAAAACCCCAAGGTCAAACTGCTATGCTCTTGGCCTTTATGTTTACAAGGAGAAATAAAATGATGCAGGCTTGTTCCATTGCATTCAAATGTTGCAGCTTTTGTGTTTGTGTTTGGTGTTTACTAGCAGATGTGTAAAAACTAAAAGTATCTCCACACAACATCAATCGTTTATCCCCTAACATTCGAGAAACAAATCTAACCTCAAACTACTGCTTAAATTAGCAACAAAACCAACAAACTAATTCTAAGCGGCGTCCAAATTTTACAAATTCTATTCAGACAGTAGAAATGTTAAAACTGCTTTGACGACGGCAGTGTAGACACACCAAATTCATTCCAATTTACATTTTACCTGAAACAAGTTTTGCTGTGTTTTGCATGTCGTTTAAAATTCAAAAACCATTCGACAAAATTTCAAAAGTTCAATTCACTTACACTTGTTAGATTTTCCTAGTTTTGTTCAAACCAGTATGAATTTGTTTGGGTTTAGATTTTAGAGGAAACAGAATTTAATAGCAACTGCAGATAATTCTGCCAAAAATATGTGCTCTGAGTTACATTTTCCAGCTCGAGTTTAATAGAAACTCTATTTTGTGGATTTTGAGGTGATAAAATAATTCCAGAATGAAAATCATTTCCTGAATTTGCCTGTTTAAATTATACTTCAAAATGGACAAAAACTATAACCTGTGACCTTTGACCTTCGGACATGTTGACCTTTGGCAATCATACGTTAGGGTCACTCTGTTTTGTTTTAGAGGAAGTTACTTGATTGAAGTAAAATCTGACGACGAGATAAAGTGCGTCCAAATGTCCACCAACTTATTTGTTGTTGTTAAACTTTTATGGTAAAAAAATAAATAGTTCTTTTGAGATTGTTTTGTAATGACAAGATGAATATTTGAGTATTTGCATACTCACGAATGTTCCCGGAATAATAAATATTTTCTATTTGGTGGACTTGTTGATTTTTGTTACAACAAATGAAATGAAATGATTCGAGATAATTCAGACTTTTAAAAATTCACTATTTATTCTAGTCGTTACTTTCAACTTTTCCTTTTCATGGCACATGTTGAATATCAGTACAAATGCACATTTGACATACATAAGTACAAAATACTTAAAACGTTCATGGAAAAGGGAAGATACGGTTGTGGAGCAATAAATTCAATTTGATTGTCTAGGTGAGAACTGACAGGAAGGAAGGGACTTTTATTTTCTCCAGAAAAAATGAAATATGTTTGTATTTACAAGGATTTGAGTTCAGTGTTTAAACACGCAGTGAAAAATAAATTACAATTCGTAGCTCAGCAACGCAACTTGAGCCAAGTTTTACTGCTTCATCGTTTGTGAGTGAGTTGATGTCTCTTCAAACTGGACCTTTGGCTGGCTGCGTAGTTGCAGTTGACCTCCCGACATTTGTAAGGTCGTTCTTTTGTATGAGTGCGAATGTGCACAGTGAGGGTCTCGCTTCGAGCGGCCGCGAAATCACATCCATCGTGAGGACATTTGTGATCTTTTTTCCCCGTGTGAACTGTCAAATGATCAGTCAAAGTCGATTGCTGAGCGAACGTTTTCTCGCAGTAATCACATTTCCATTCTTTTTTCCCCGTGTGAACTGTCACGTGTTTAGTCACTTCCTGTTTTGTTATGAATCGTTTCCCGCAATAATCGCACTCGTGATCTTTCTGCCCAAGGTGAATTTTCTCGTGTCTGACCAAAGTAGACTTTTGACCAAAGGATTTTGGACAAATTTTGCACTTGAATGCTTTTACTCCGGTGTGAACAATTTGATGAGCTGCTTTTGCTTGATTACATTTGAATTTTTTGTTGCAGTAGTCGCATTCAAAATTTAAATTAAGTTTTTTAGATGTTGCCTTTTCCTTTCCCATCCTCGTCTTTTTAAAGGAAATGTAGTTGCCGCTCAATTTTAAAGTTAGGGTTTTACAATTTTCTGAAACCCAAGACTTGGGATCCAAGATCCAAAATGTCCACGGTTTTGAGTGTTGGTAAAATAAATGGAATCAGTCCAAAATATTCTGTTTTTATTGCTTTTAAACGCAAGAAACGTTGCAGTGGCCAGTGAAAAAATATTTATTAAATGGTTGAAAAGGCAAAGTGAACGAGTGGACCAGCAAAATCTTTACCTGAGAATTTCTAATAAAAAGGCGAAGAAAATATTTTACATGTCTTTCGTGGAAATTGGATTAGGATTTAACTTTTTTCTCTCATTTTAAGTACTCAATTACAAACGTGAACTTGTTTTCTTGGTTTGGTATTTTTTGACTTAAATGAAACGATTGGGTGAGCAAAGTACAAAAGTGCTTGGTTACTTGCTGTAAAAATTCAAAAATAAACAGTACAAATATTGTTTTTGCTTTGTCCCTGAATTTTGTGCTCTGTCTTGGTGATCGACCAAAATGTCCAAAGGATTTTGGGCTTTCCACACTCACTTGTTGCCACTGACTCAAAGCAGCGAGAAAATAATTGTGGACTTAAAATTTTAAGCCGTTTTCCAGGAAGGCTCTTCCAGAATCAGCCTTGTCTTTTCCGAAAACTATTTTTAAACAGAATTAAGAATTAAGACCACAGTTTGCCTTTCTCTTTACACATTTTGTACCTTTTCATAAAAAAGTTTGAGTAAAAGCTGCGAGTTGACTGGATTTTGTACAATTTGTGTAAGGCGAAATATTTTGGTCCAATTAAAGTGGTTTCAATTCTGTCTTCCAAGTTTTGGGCGTATGAAAGAGTAAGAAAATTAATTGAAATTATTCAAATTAAATCATGTAGTCAAATAAATCGGTTACATCGCTGGCAATCAGATGGAAATTTGAAGTTTGAAAGCAAATTCACACTGCTCAGAGTTCAGTTTACGCCTGTGATTAATTTTTAAACTAATGTGACGCATGTTTGTGTTGGATTTTGGACTTTTAGGCGAGTAAAACACTTGAACGTGTCACCCAAAATCCATTTATAATCCATTTATAAGCCAAAGCAAAACATGGGAAAAGTGACGGAAATACGGAGCAAAACATTGAATTTGAATTTTGAATGTGACTACTGCCACAAAAAATGCAGGAGCAATTCAGAAAAGGCAGCTCATGAAGTAACTCACACAGGAAAGAAGGCTTTTGTCTGTAAAATTTGTAACAAATCCTTCGGCCACAAATGCAGTCTAGAAGTTCACTTAAAAATTCACAAGGAGCAGAGAGACCACGAGTGCGATTATTGCGGGAAACTATTTACTCAGAAAATTGTGTTGACTCGGCATTTGTCAGTTCACACGGGGAAAAAAGATTGGAAATGTAAATACTGTGAGAAAAAATTCACTCAGCAAGGGCATTTGATCACGCATATGAAGATTCACACAGGTCAAAGGGATTTCAAATGCCCTCACTCCGGATGCGAATACGCTGCTGCTCAAAAGGGAGACCTCACTAAACACATTCGGACACATACAAAAGAACGACCTTTCAAATGTCGGGAGGTCAACTGCAACTACGCCGCCTCACAAAGTTCAGATTTGAAGAAACATCAACTCGTTCACAAATCAGCCGATGACAAAACTCTGCTCGAGCTCGTTTGCTCCGTTTCCGGTTGTCCGTTTAAAACTTTGCGAAAAAATGATCTCACCAGACATGAGAAACGTCACAAGAGAAAATAGACCAAAGAGAAAATCCTTCTGCCGTTTTGCTGCTGAATATTTGAAGCACTTAAAAGCCGACTATGGCGTGTTTCAAAGTTGCCTTCAAGTTTGTATTTGTAACAGGGCAAAAATTGTGTTTCCCAAATACTTTTTTCTTTGGAAATGCGAATAAAATACGTAGACTTTCTACTTTGCACTTGAATCTAGAATCTAGAATATTTAACAAATGTGTCCAAAATATAAATTGGCAAAAGTTAATAGTCAAAGTCGACTTGCCAACTTTGAGCATCACTTTTTTAACATGCAGCAAGGCAAAACACAAAGTTTTACCTGATTTGTTTGCTCAAAATTCACCCATCTTTAAACTGATATTCCTATTTTGTTCCATAAAACAAATCCTTTTCAAACATGCAAAAACTGTTCAAATTTTAATGCGCAATTGTTCAACTTGATTAGTAGTTTCCGTGACATTTGTCAATCCAACAGAATGAATCAAACTTCTTAATTTAGTGCCAGAAATTGGGATGAAATTCAAAGGGCAAGATTTAGTAGAAACTGTATTTTGTGGACTTTGCATTTGGTGAATCCCAAAGGGCAAAAACCGTCCCCCGAATTTACTTGTTAAAAATAAATCCAAAGATTATAAAATTCCATTTTACTTTGGGCAAAAGTCACAAAATTTCCATTTTCTGCAGGTTTTGGGCCTTTTCTCACTGATGCTTCTCAAACTTGTAGCGTTTAAATCCTTTTGTTTGCGAAAACGGAATTAGTTTAAGGGATTCTGCAAGGATACATTGACAAAATGATGACTTCAATAAATTTCTTGTCACAAAGAAAAACTAGCCAATTCACACAACAAAATCGTTTTTGGTTCCATTTAAAAAACGGTTGCACACTTGAATGACTTTTATGAAATTTGAAAATGAAAACGCAAAACATTCTGTCAAATGAATCACCTAGCGTACCAAGACAAAAGAGTCGAGAAATGTATGGAATGTTTATTTGAAAAGATTTTATTACAACTTTTGAACATAAATAAAAAAAGTATTGTAAAAAGTTGCGATTCAGCAACTGGATTTGATCAAAATTTTATCTCTCTTTCGTTTGTGAGCGATTTGATGTCTCTTTAAAGTTGAGCTTTGTGTAGCGGCATAACTGCAGTTGACCTCCTGACATTTGAAAGGTCGTTCTTTTGTATGTGTCCGAATGTGTTTCGTGAGAGTACTTCTTTCCGCAGCAGCGTATTTGCATCCGGCGTGAGGACATTTGTGATCTTTTTGTCCAGTGTGGATTGTAACATGAAGAGCCAAATGATGTTTTCCAGTGAATTTTTTCTCGCAGTAATCACATTTCCAGTCTTTTTGCCCCGTGTGAACTGTCAAATGCCGAGTCAACACAATTTTCTGAGTAAATTGTTTCCCGCAATAATCGCACTCGTGATCTTTCTGACCTCTGTGAATTTTCTTGTGAACTTCCAGATTTCGCTTGTGGCCGAAGGATTTGGTGCAAATTTTACAAGGAAAAGCTTTTACGCCAGTGTGAATAACTTCATGTTGTGTCTTATGCTGACTGCTCTTGAAATTTTTGTTGCAGTAGTCACATTCAAAATTGAATTTCACAGAGCTTGTGGCGTTCGTCTCCCCCATTTTTGTTTAGAATTCAACCTTAATTTTCCTGAAAAAGACCAAAAGAATACACAAAACATTGAATTAATTTAAAGCTTTAGGAATAAAATTTGACAGAGAAGGCTAACTTTTTTCATGTTTAAAAACCCAAGGAATTTAATTGAATTGCTTTACAATTTCAATAATTTTCAGCCTCACCTAAAACGTCTGAAAATTTCCAGAGCAAGTCGAATGGAATGAATAAAACAATAAAGTCAATTCTCTTTGCTCTTTCAAATTTCAAACTATGGTAAAACAAATGTTTTCTGCTCGACTTGAACTATAATTATGGAACATGACTAAAAACTCAAAGTGAGAGGCAAGCAGCAACCGAATGATTTTTCTAAGAAAGGCAAAACATACCAAAAACCCCACCGTGTCCCAGGAAATTAAGATTGGGGATTAGCATTTTTTCGTTTCATGGATCGATTTGAAACCTTTAGTTCCTTCGTGCTGCTTGAATATCAATAAAGTGCTGTCTGAATCCTGTGTCATTTAACAACCATCAACTCGAAAGTCCTACTGCGGAAACTAAAAATTTTGAATGGCGTTAGGCTTCAACAATAAAAGAAAGTGCACCAAAAGAATTTTTCTAGAAAGCCGTTTACTTTAAAATTTACACCAAATTTAAATTTCAATCCAATTCCACTGAATTCTGTTTTAGAATGTGCCTTTCCTTTCGTAGAAAAAACAGGTAAAAACTGAATGCGGACAGCTGCTTTCTTTTCACTTTGTCCCTTTTGTGCTCTTCCACAAAACAGATTTAGTGCAAGCGAGTGTATTTGTTTGGAACAGGCGGAAACATGTTCATCCGCGTCAATTTACCTGTAAACTTTGTTTGCTCTTATACTCAAAGTCATTTGAAATTTCAATTTAAATTTCTAAACTCGTAGGATAATAAATACACTTGATTGATTTTTTATTCCAATCATTTACAAGTTTATTTTACAAGGTCAAAGAGATGAAATCTGAATGAGATTCGTCAAGCATTAATCCTGATTTTGTATTTGTAGTCCAACTTTTAAACGACCATTTTGTGAGTTATTTTCATTTTTGAACTTTTTAGAACAAGTTAACGGCTGCAATCTAAACAGTGTTTAAATTGCGAGTCAGTTTCATTGTCAGTAGTCGACCAACAATTTGTGAAAGATTGACGAAAAATGAAAAAGGAGAAGAAAACCAAGAGAACTAAAACATTCAATTTAAAATTTGAATGTGACTACCGCAAGAAAAAATTCAGAAGCAATTCGGAAAAAACACAACATCAAGTTGTTCACACTGGAAAAAGGGCTTTTGTTTGTGACATTTGTAACAAATCCTTTGGCCAAAAGTCAAATCTAAAAACTCACTTTAAAATTCACAGCGGGCAGAAAGATCACGAGTGCGATTATTGCGACAAGAAATTGGTAACAAAACAGAATTTGACTGACCACGTGACAGTTCACACGGGGAAACAAAACTGGACATGCAAATACTGTAAGAAGACATTCTCTCAGCAACCGAGCTTGACTTCTCATGTTTTGATCCACACTGGACAAAAGAACCACAAATGTCCTCACGATGGATGCGACTACGCTGGTACAGATAAAAGCAATCTCCGCAGGCACATTCGAACACACACAAAAGAACAACCTTTCAAATGTTCAGAGGTCAATGTCAACTGCAGTTATGCCGCAAAGTCAAGATCAGATTTGAAGAGTCATCAACTCACCCACAAGTCGGCTCAAGTCAAAACTCTGGTCAAATTCCTTTGCTCCATTTCCGGTTGTTCGTTTAAAACTTTGAGGAAGAGTTATCTGACAAAACACGAGAAAACTCACAAGAGAAAATAGACAAGCGCAAAAATTCATTTGCTTTTTCAAGGCTGATAATTTGTAAAACTTGAAAGCCGACCACTATTTTAAATTGGTTAAAGATTTTTGATTTGAAGCTTTATTGTCAATCTTTTCACCAAAAGGCTGGTGGTTTTCAGAAGAAGACATAAAAAATAAAAGAATAAAGAAAAATAAAGAATCATTCAACATTAAACTGATATGCGTATTGCTTTTTGTACAAAACAAACTTTGTTCAGTGGTCATATAAAAATTGATGAAAGGTTCACGCACAATTATCAGCGTCAGAATTTTTCTTGTTTTCAACGTAAATGAAACAACTGAAAATGTTTAACTTTCTATTGTACGGTTTTAGACTGCTTAACTTTATTCTGTAGTAATCAAATGGAAAACTTGACCTTGATTTAAAATTAGTGAGAAATCATTTGGGCACAGGCAGATTTGACACCCAAAATTACATGTGAAATGAAGCATCCAAGCTTTTTAGCGTCTGCAATTTTTTGAGTGCAACTGCGATTTCAGCGTCCAGACAAAGATACATTTTAATGATTTTGTTCCTATTTGTCCATTTTCAAAGTCAGGAGACGCGTTTTGTGAAACCAGGTTTGTTTAATCAAATCATGATTTTTACGACTGCCCATAGGGTACTACAACTGATGCAACACTGTGGAAACAACAAGCCAAAAAAGTTTTAAACGGCGTCCAAATCTTACCAACGAGTTTTAGCAATTTGAGCCGAGCATGAAAATCGTTGGATTGTTTATGAAAATGACTTTTTGAGTTTAAAACTTTCTGTTTCATCCTATGAAAGTCAAAGTCAATATTGTGACTGCAACCATGACGATGATAGCCCAAACGGCACCCTTCAAAAATTGCAAAAATACTAAAACTTTAAACGGCTGCACCTAAAAATTACTTTAGCAAGTTGACCAAGTTGACGCTGCAACCGGAGCAAAGTCAAGTCTCAGTTTGAGCAGCTGCGTTTACGCTATATTTTTGTTCGTTTCTGCTCGTTTCCATGGAAACTAGTGCAAAAGCTTAAAATCCACAATACAAAAGAGACTTAAAAGACTTAAAATCAGCAACAAATTTTGCAAAGGTTTTGTTCCAGCAGTCAAATTATCTACAATCCAAATTAGTTGAAATTGGTTGAAAAAAAAATATAACAATAAATCTGAATCAAACCAGCAGAATCGTGGTAACTTAAACACGATCCCATTGCCATTAATCGTCAATATTTGACACATTTTGAGTGCAGTTTAATTTGAAATTTAAATTTGGATTTAACACATGTTTTTATCCCTAAAGATTTTTTGGCCACTAGGCTACCAAAAATCAGCATTACGCCTTCGGTCATTTTAAAATGCAACTCAAGGATTTAAAAAAATGTTTCTTCTCAAATAACTTGCTGCAGAACTTGTTGTTTGTGGCACAGTTTAAATTTGACATTTTAGAATACAAAACAAAACAGTTTTATTTATTCAAAGGATTTTAATGCAATTTTAAGACATGCAATTCCAAATTAAGAGAGGAAAAACTTTAGCTCAGCAGCTGGACTTGGTCGGCGTTTTATTCCCTTTTCTCTTGTGAGTGAGTTGATGACTCTTCAAGTCAGAACTTCTTTTTGCTGAGTAGTTGCAGTTGACCTCTGGACATTTAAACGGTCGTTCTTTTGTATGTCTCCGAACGTGCTGGGTGAGATGAGTTTTTCGCGCCGCAGCGTATTCGCATCCATCGTGAGGACATTTCTGATCTCTTTGACCCGTGTGGATCTTCACGTGAACAATCAAAGTTGATTGGGGGGAGAATGTTTTCTTGCAGTAATTGCATTTCCAGTTTTTTTCTCCCGTGTGATGTGAAAATTGTGACAAATCGTTCAGTCGATGGTGTCATTTGGAAACCCACCAGAAAGTTCATTCGGGTCAGAAAGATCACGAGTGCGATTATTGCGGGAAGAGATTCATTACAAAATATGAAGTGACTCCGCAATTGACAGTTCACACGACAAAATAATTCATTGCAACTGATAACCTTCGAGAGCAGAAGCAACAATGTATAACTATTTGTAGATTGAATCACAAAATGAAACCAATAATTTAAGTGGCGTCCAAATTGCACAAAGTATTTTTTGACATTAAAACTTGTAACCAACAGTTGACGAGTTAAAGACATCAAAATCATTACAACTTGCGTAAAACTGGTTTTATGAAACGCTGTTTAAAATTCAAGAGCCTTTGACACAATTTGAGAAACTAAATTTACGTACAATTTTTCTTTTTAAAACTTTTTCTCTACAATTTAATGCATTATTTATTTAATGGGCGATTTGATTTTTCTCATCTAGTTTTTGTCCAACTGTAATTCCTTTACTAAATTAAGTTTGAACAAATGACAACAAATGACCTCTCAAAATGTCAAATGTCAAAATGTTAATTGAGTATTTAATTTTCGTTTTCTTTCAGAATTGCAAAATGGCTTAAAATCTTTTGATGCACAGAAAAACTTTAGATTTTTTTACACAAGCAAAACAACGGCTCGGCATTTATTTGACGGCAAATTTCAACAGCGTTTTTTGGCCATTTCCTCTGTGTCTGTTTTGAGTTGCTTACATTTGGTGAGTTTTCAGATGTTTTCTGAGATTTTCCTTCAGCAGACTTTTATACGGACAACCGGAAACTGAGCAACTGAACTTGAACAGAGTTTTATCATTTATTGATTTGTGAGTGAGTTGAATGTGTCTCTTTAAACCGGAACTTGACCTAGCTGCGTAGTTGCAAATGACACTGACCTCCCTACATTTAAAAGGCCGTTCATGTGCATGTCTGCGAAAGTGCAATGTGCATGCTGAGAGTATATCTGCGCGCGGCAGCAAAGTCACATCCGTTGTGTGGAAATTTGTGATATTTTTTTCCCGTGTGGATCGTCTCATGAAGAGTCAGATGATGTTGTCGAGAGAATTTTTTCTCACAGTAATCACATTTCCAGCCTTTTTGTCCCGTGTGACCTGACAAATGCCGAGTCAATTCCTGTTTTGTTACAAATTGCTTCCCGCAATAATTGCACTCGTGATCTTTCTGCCCGAGGTGAGTTTTCTTGTGAGGTTCTAGACTGCTTTTTTGAGTGAAGGATTTTTTACAAATTTCGCACACAAACGCCTTTTTTCCATTGTGAACAACTTCATTTCGTGTTTTTTCCTGTTTCTTTTTTTATTTTTTGTTACAGTAGTCACATTCAAAAATCAAAGGCAACGTTTTTGTTTTTGCCTTTTATTTTCCCATTTTCGTTTTAAAAATTAAATTCAATTGTCTGGCTACAGATATTTCATTTTTTTCTTGTCAGAGTTGTCCAAGATTCAAGACTTTTTCAAGAGATTTTTTCCCACAGTTGAAATTCAGGTAGTCAAAAATATTCTATTTGTGTTGCTGTTGAGGAAAATAGACAAAATGTGTGGAATTTTGAATTAAATGAAAATTGTACAAAGTACAAATCAAACTTGAAACTCAAACGTCAAGTCTGAATTTTCTTTCAGCGGAAAAATCAAGGAATCAAAATGAATTTTCTTACAATGTTACGATAATATTTTGCAGCCGCCAAAGTCGTTCAAACCTTGAGCAAGTTTATTTATTTTATGGAAAATGAAGAAAACTTGTACCGATTTCCAGCTTGCGCTAGAAACGTATTTTAGGAAGGGACCAAAAACACAAAAAGAAAGGCAAACAACAACCGTTTGATTTGTTCTGATTTTCTGAAAAAGGGAAACTTTTCCCAAATTTCAACCGTGCTTCAGGGAAAATAACATTTTATTGAAGTTCCCAAATTGGGTTTCGTTTGTTCCGCAGTTAAAGTATCAAGTTGGTTGATGGGTATTCTATAATAATACTTCTTTCGCCCAATATGTAAAATATTATTCTTTATCTCAAACTTGAACCTCATGAGGCTTCAGCGGTTAAATATTTTGACTGGATTTGTTCAATTTGGCCAGTAGACAAATTTGTTCAAAATATTATTGCCGTCATTTGATTTATGTCGAATGTGGACGATCAAATTAAACGTTTGAAATTGTCACAGCGGTACAGCATGCTAAAGTTGCTAAACTATGGGATTTATGCTACAAATTTTGTCCTTGTCCAACGTGTTGCTCCGAGTTTTTCTTTACTTGGCCGTTCCTGTACTTTAAACTGAATATATGAAAAAATACAACACCATGCCATGAATTGAGTTTGTTATCTAAGCGTTTTGTTCTAAAATTTCTATGGGATGCGTTTCATGTTGTTTCATTTGTTTGATTCTCGTTGTTTTTTCCTACAGCCATTTTAATCATTCCATTTGAAAGAGCGTAGAAGCTGTTTTGAGATTGAAGCGTTGCGAGGCACAGGATTAGGTTTGACCATTTTCCTCTCGAGTTATATCTCGTTAAACTTTGACGTTGGATTAAAATTCTTAGGATTCAGGTCCTCAGAATTTTATGTAAAAATCGGCTTTACCTTTTTTAGGAAAACAGGTAAAAACTGAACGCGGTTTGCCTTTCACTTTGTCCGTTTTGTTCCATTACACAAAACTGTTTTGAGTGGAGCCGCACGTTAATTTGATTTCATTTGGAACTGAGAGAAATATTTTTGTTGAGAATAGCAGCACATTCTATTTTCACTTTTGAGAATCTTTTAACTGTTTTCTTCAAACTTTGTATTTGGTTTAACTACCAAAAAGTAAGAACATTGAATCATTTGACATTGAACCAGAATAATTTTATTGATTTTTGACTCAAGTTTGAGTTTTGAATTGTGAAAAGAAATTCTGTATAAAATTCCACAAATTTCCAGAGCAAAAAGCATTAAACATGGGAAAAGTACAAACAACGAGGATCAAACCATTGAATTTTGAGTGTGACTACTGCCTAAAAAAATTCAAAACGTATCAACAAAAGATGAGTCATCAAATTATTCACACCGGTGTAAAAGCTTTTGCGTGCAAAATCTGTGACAAATCCTTCGGTCAAAAGAGTAACCTGAAAACTCACAAGAAAATTCACCTGGGTCAAAAGGATCACGAGTGCGATTATTGCAGCAAGAAATTTATTTCAAAACAGATTTTGACTCAGCATTTGACAGTTCACACGGGCCAAAAAAATTGAAAATGCGATTACTGCAACAAGATATTCACTCAACAAGCGAGTTTGGCTCTTCATGTGAAAATCCACACGGGACAGAAAAATTTCAAGTGCTCTCACGAAGGATGCGATTATGCTGCTGCACAAAAAATTAATCTCGTTTATCACATTCGGACGCATACAAAAGAACGACCTTTTAAATGTCGGGAGGTCAACTGCAACTATGCAGCCACAACAAATCAAAATTTGAAGACCCATCAACTTACTCACAGAGCAGCAAATGACGAAACTATGTTTAAATTCCTTTGCTCAGTTTCTGGTTGCCTGTACAAAACCATGCTAAAGCAAAATCTTACAAGACACTTGAAACTTCACAAGGAAAAGTAGGTAAAAGACAAATGAGAAGAGTCCTTTGCGTTTGACATGTCAACAATTTTTACAAGCATTCGGGTGACTGCTGATGAAAGTCACAGTCTTTGTGCCTGAAAATTGAAATCCGTATCAGTGCGAATTTGTTTTTGAACCCACTCACAACTCAAAACATTGAGCAGTCGTTTCTAATCAGCAAGTAAAAAATGAGTATGCAAGTTTTATCCAGGGAAGAAGTGTCGGAGTCATTGAAGATTGTCCTTTAACTAAAATTCTTTATCATTTGCAGGGATAAAATCGTAAGGATTAAAATTAAACAACAAAGCGGGCCAAAAAGTCTGTTTATTTGCTGAAAATTTTGGAACGACGTCAAAAGTATAAATTTGACACAATGATGACTGAAATAAAATTTCAATAGATTTATTGACTTTGCAAGCATAGGCAAAAAGTTTTAGGAATGATTTTCAAAATCAAAAATAAAATGTTCTATTTTTACAAAATTTTATAAAAATATCATCCACATGTTTGTTTTGTTCCAAAATGTCCATATAATGTAGAAATAGATACTTTTAACAAGTTTTATCATGCTTAAATTGGTCTGGTGGAAGTAAAAGGAAGCGACAAAAAATGACC
>JAQGBH010003660.1:0-19112 GCA_034698265.1 Sminthurinus aureus
GATTCACGATTTGTGAATCAAAAACACCACCTTAATTTATCCCTCCTTTTTTCAACAACCCTGAGATCATGTCTGCTACGTACACAAAATCCACAAGAATAAATGACATCCATTTAATTTAGAAATATGTGTACTCTTTTACATGTGCACTGAAATTCTCTACTTCTCTACTCTTCAATATTCAAGTGCATGTTTATTACATTGCATATGCACACTACACATAGTCCTAAAAGGCCAGCGATGAAATATGTACAATGTACAGCGTACGGAGTACGGAGTATCAATAAAAATCATATGTATTCGTTGAGTTAAATTGAATGTTCAATGGTCGATGCTCGTTGTTTTGACATTACTCAGTGAGTAGTCAGCTGCCGCACAATGCATGTAGTATGTAATGACAACTTTACATTCTGTCAAAATCCAATGTACATTTTTATATGCACAGTCACCATTCACCATTCATAACATACTTAAATGTGATGAATAAATAAAGGCATATGAACTATAAAATGTTTAACTCAATATTCATTACACATTGTTATGAAAGTGTAGTGATTGAGAGAAACAAAGAAAGCAAAAAGTTGTTCACAGTTTGTCATTCGTCGTTTGCCACTTAATTCGGCTGTATTCATGGACTTTTAAGAATAAAAACAATACATTAAACTTGCGACTTCTTATACTACATGTACATTGTACATAAATTGTGGTCAGCCCTTGACTTGGAAGAAAAACTGAAGTGTCGGCGCGTGTGTCCAGTGTTCAATGTCCATTGTCCATTCTAAATATAAAGTATCTGTGCTCACCTAGTTTTCATTCAAGTCGATGGAAAGAAATGTGCACACAATTAATAAGTCCAAGTACAAGTTCAGAATTCAGATGCGCATGTATTTGTGGACACACTATCTACACAAAATTCGTGCAGTCTATTGTCAACTATCAACTGTCAGCCGTCTATTCTTCCCGATGGCATGTGCAAATATCACTTCTTGTCCTTGTAACGCATACACGTAGAGTAAAGAGTATAGAGTCCTTGATATCCGATTTGTTATTCGTCTGCTTTTTTATGTCGCACTTTGCAATTGTGTAACTATTAACTATTGAATATTGAACTAGTTTCATTTCGTGTTCTTACTTGGGAAATCCTTCATTAGACTTTATGTTCCATGTTCCATGCAGAATGCAGAATATTCGCAATTCAACAACACAACTTGAAATTTGTGCTCAATATTATACGCTGAATCAATAAATGTATGGGAAAGTGCGCGGTTCCATCAAAACAACGTAATTTCCCTATTTAAGTAAATAACTTTATTTTGATCTCCAAACGATAAGGATCATGAATAATGAATTATGAATGACTCAGGACTTAGGACGCAGTGCCATTAATTTATGTGTCATATAATTCATAATGTGCGTCTAGTTTGCAGAAATCTATCTATGCTTTATGATGTCTAATGTCTAAGTTAAATAATGCAAAACCACAAGTCATCTTTTATTAGGCAATTTTACAAAACACTTTTCCTCAGCACAATTCTCATAATCTGTTCTTAATCTTTCATAAATACATGCATGTATCTTCAATCTTCAATTTCATTGCTCAACATGTAGTGCAAAGTGATGTACTAATTGTAACAATAACAATCATACTAATAAACTAAATAGAATTTGACAAAAGTTAAAAGTTAACAGATTGGGAAATACAACTTTAGATTTTAGATTGCAGATGACAGGAAGGAAGTTTTATAAAATATTTTGTTCATGGTTTCTTCACATCCATAATACACGATACACGTTATGAAAGTTCACGGGCTTGTTTGTCCATTGTGCTGTAGCTTAGTCTACAGTCTACACATAAAAGATAAAAGTGCCTTTGTGCCGTTTAGTTTTAAACAGACTTTTAACATGTGTCAAGAGTCAAGATTCAAGATAGGGTTTTAAATTTCTAAATCAACTCTTTGGTTTTAGTTAGTGAAATTTGAAATACTATGACGAGAAAGAATTGAGAATAATAACAAACAATTATCTATGTTAAATGTTAAGTAGACACATGTTAATGTACATTGTACATAATATGTATCACATGTGTCATAATGATGAAATAATAATGATCACTATCATTATCACTTCTTACGCATTCACCACTCACTCACTCACTTCTTTTGCCAGTCATAATTCAGTCAGAAATGTACTTACTTCATTTCTTATTCAAAGTACCCAGTACCCAAACATACAATTAAATTAGTCGCATTTACTTTAGTACCTCGTACTTGTTATTTTAGTTACATATGAAATCATGTTATATCAAAGGAGATGCAATGAGTTTTATTCCTTCTGATGTCAACTCTCGTTAATTTCTCTGTCAACACGTGTGCACAGTGTAAAAAATTGTACAATGCATCATATAGTTCAATGCTCAATACATTGTATACTAAACTGATACTGTATGTTACATATTGTATGTGCTCTTCGGCAAAATAAATACGCATTGTTTGTTTATTTGTTTGAAGTTTGAACGTAAGTAGAAAATCAAAAGTATAGTACAATGGGACTGTAGAATGCAGACAATTCTGAATTCTGAGAAAACAAGAGACGTACAACTTTCACTAAGAAACTTGTCATATCTTACCTGTGTGCACGATGCGCAATGAGCAATGAGAGTGTGTGTCTAAAGAGAAATAGTTAGCTAAAAAACGAATTCATAACAATTAACAATGGCTCATCATGTAATAAAATACGATCGTGTGTTAGCTCAAGGCTGGCGATGTTTATGTAGGAAAATCAAAGAAATTACAATTACTCATGCGGGCTTTCTCTTTAATAGAAAACTTATAAATCCGGCTAACGGTCAAAAATTTAGATTTTTAAATACTTAGATGCATTTTGTGTCGTCCTTTTCATTAGGACATCAGACATCAGTTCATCATAAAATGTATGTCTAAATACTAAAGATATTACACATGCTTTAGCTCCTCCTGTTTCGCTAAATACAGTTGTAGAATGTAGAATGTGCAGAGGTCACAGAGTACAGAGTACGTGAAATGACAGTGTAACTAGCATAAATGATCAAACATGCATATTTACCTTTATATCTACAAGCACATATCTGTGGTTTTCTCATAACCCTGTATAAATATCGTACGATACTTCTTACTGCAAGTGGCAAGCAGATCATTCAGCATTCAGTAATCATATTCGTTTATAGAGTAAATATAAGGTGAAAAGAACACATTTATACATTTATATTGGAAATTCGTGAGATTGAATATTGCATACTAAACTTGTATTGAGTTAAACATCACCTGACGATAAACATGTATTTACAATTCTGTGCAGAATCTAGAATCTAGACTGATGATTTTTTTTAGATTACACAAATGAAACATAATTTAAAACCGATCTGAAATTCGATTGTCATTGCTATTTATTTTGCTATGTAATTCTCAATGCATTTTGTATTCAAAATTCAATAGTAAATACAAAAAGAGCTGCGTCTGACGTTTCATGAGCACACAGTAGAAATCAAAATTTAAATACTCTAGCATCAATGATCATTTATCCTTTATGGACTTGACAATAAAAATTTCAGAAAGCTTGGAAATTTGAAATTTGAAAGCTGTCTACTTGTAATCTTGGAAAAAGTTAAGTATTGTCTGTGTGTGGTTTTGAATAATACAGACGTTTTACTAATACTTACTATATACAAGTGAAGTCTATGGTCTGCAGTCTAAACAAATCATAATGTGACATGTAACAACTTCTAAAAGCGTTCACCGCTATCGTTTCTCTAATGTCAAATGAAAAATGAAAATAAGGAGAGTCATGCTAAAAAGATTTTTTTGTTTGTTTGTTGTATTTTCAGCTGTTCTTTTTAATCGATGCGTACACATGGTACATTGTAAATTGTGATATATTATATTATGTTATGTTATGTGTGACTATTGTACTGTGTACACAAACTGTGCACTGTTTTGTTATTATTATTACGTCTAGTGTCTAGTGCCTAGTTGAAGTACATTCAACATACATGTGATGCTCACAATTGTAATTAAGAAAACTCTTTGCACTCTCTTTCTCTCACTAATCGTCACGTTATAGTCATTGTCAAGTCAAGTCAAAGAGTCAACGAACAAGTGTTCTACACTCTATACAAATTGTATCATCATCCATATTCTCCATTGTAATTTTTTCAATTCTTTTTACTTTTACATTTACTTTTTTTTCAAAACAGACAAATTGACGATTGGGAAATAGAACTTAAAAAGACTAAACTGTTGTCCTGCACTTTCTACATTCAACGTGCTCAGTGCTCAGTGCTTATCGTTCATTTATTAAACAAAGACCACAAGTTCCAAGCTCCAAGCTACAAAAGACTGAATACTGAACACTGAATGTCATTTCATAGACAAATTGAGTACTTAAAAGGCATCATTTTACTGTAGTAATTTGATGCATGCTGCATGATATAATTGCCATCTACTCTTGACTCTTTACTCTTGACGACTTGCATCTACAGCAAACTCGTAATCTGTTTCCCTCTTGATTCTTGATTCTTGACTCTTGATTCTTGAGGTTTTACAGTAATTATGAATCACTTTAATATCCAAAACCTTGTTAAATGGCAACAAAGTTTTGCATTATGAATTATAATATTTCAATGTCCTCTGTACTTTTTTAATTTCACTTTTCAAATAATTATTTAAGAAAGTATATTTCGGACATACTGTCTACAGTCTTGAGTCTAGAGTCTAGATATTCGGATTTCATTGTTGTTAAATATTGTTATTATTATTATTGTGGGTGGTCTCAGATTTCAAGTTTCAAGTGCTAGAAATTCAAAATTGCCTTATATGTTATTTGATTGTAGCTAATAACTGCTAACTACTTTGTATTTTGTATAATATTACACACTTTATTTTTTCAGTTTCTGCATTCTTATGTATTCTTATGTATTCAAAATTCAAAGTTCAATGTTTCTCAAAATATCAAATCAAAAAAATTAGAAATGCAAAGTCTATTTAACTGCTGAACCTGAAAGAAAGATAATTGTGTACGAGTTTTACTCGT
This sequence comes from Sminthurinus aureus, assembly GCA_034698265.1. Taxonomy (NCBI): domain Eukaryota; kingdom Metazoa; phylum Arthropoda; class Collembola; order Symphypleona; family Katiannidae; genus Sminthurinus; species Sminthurinus aureus. Next base: position 5,065 of record JAQGBH010003660.1, read on the forward strand.
ACTCTAGAGCTAAAGATACGAGTATTTGCATAAGTGCAAGTACAAGAAGGAATCGTAATGAACTCAAATGAATGAAGTAAAAAGTGAGTAACTTTGATGTGCGATGTACGATAGACACATTGATGTAAACATAAACAATTTCAAATTAATTTTATGACTATGGACTTTAACCTCCATAGTTAAAAGCCTCTTTGACTACCTAATTAAGTTACAAATGCAATTTTCTCTCCTTTTCTACCACCTCTTGTAGCTTGTAAATCATTCTCTCAGTTTTGCATCTAGCTTCTTGATTCTTGATTCTTGTGCTTACATTTAGGTACGAAAACCATTCTCCATTCTATATCGACTCGATAGCATAAAGCATAATGTATATGCTATACGTTATATGTACATTGCACAATTTGTACATGCATTACTAGTAGAATTTTACGTGGGACTTTACTTTTCACAGACACACAGTAGGCAGTAGGCAAATGTTTAAAGTAAAACAATAATACACATTAAAGAGCCATTCAACTCTGGGCATCAAATATTCAAATTTCAAATGTATCGTTGATTTAATTAAATCTTGTGGCAGTAGGCTTTCGCTGTTTGTTACACAAGATGAACACAAAGTAATTGATGACAATATTTTTGTAAAAATCTAGACAGTGAATTATCCTCGATTCAGATTATGTACCTATGAAATGAGTATTGTATTGATGTTTGAGTTTTCGATAATTATACCCAAAAAATGGTACGGCATTTGACTTTGAAGAATTTGAACTTGATAGTTTCATGTCATGTTTTTGTTTTATGTTTTCATTTGGATGCTTCTTTTTCTTCTTTTGTTGACCGTTTGCCCTTTCTCCCTCAGTTAAATTCATGCGATGATAATTGTTCTTTAAGTACGTGTACGTGTACAGTTTACACTTTACACGTTCTCTCTTGTCAATTTGCATAGCATTTCTTTTGTTTGTGGTTTTGCTTGTAATAATTGCTATTCAACTCGTTAATTAAAGACTACAGTCAAAGATCAAAGACCTCTTGTCAAAATTCAAAATTAGCAATTCTGATGTTGACTTAAATTGGTTTTTGAAACCACAAGACTAAATGAAAGTGAATGTGATATGTGGGCCAGTGGGAATTGGAGAAATGTAGAAAATGTAGGAATTCTTTGGAAATTTCCTTTACTGAAATCTACACTATACATAATATTTTCAAAAAATAACCATCTAAATCCGATCTGCCCGATCTCGGTCGCATAATCTATACAAAATGTAATCAAATTTGAACAACAAGAACAACTAATTTAAACAAATGCAGTTGGTATTAAGTACTGAATATAAAATTGAAACACATAATATTATACCTTTTAATTGTTTTTGGTTTTTGTACAAGGGAATAAAAAGTAACAACAAGTAGTGTAAAAGTTATTCATTTTCCTTTATGAAATACAGTTGCGCTGAAAGTTGCAAGTTGTAGAACATGCATACAGCACATATCTAGATGGAATTTAAAAGATTTTTAAAGGTTGCGGATTTGCCACTTTGTAGTCCAGATTTAGTAAGCCTCCTAACCTTTTGACTCTATTTTCAGTTTTGAGTTTTGAGCAATTGTTTTGTTATTTGTGATTCAATGTTTTATTGTGGCGAGTACAAGTGTAAATGACCAAGAAAACAATTGGTTCAACTTGGGTCAAAATTTTTTACACAAATACCATCTGTGTACGATATACGATATGCACCGAGATAATACATCTTTCTTTTTGCATTAAATATGATATGAGGAGAATGCCAAAAATATATCGTATCAACTACTGACCGTAGATCGCACATCGTACATGAGCTACATATTTGATACTTGAATATTATTTTATGGGTTTTGCTATGCAATACAGAATATAGGCAATAGATGTATAAGGTATAAGGTGAGGAATGAGGAAATATCATGCACCTGAAACCTGAAGTCTGAAGTACCATACATCATACATCATCCATGATACATATATCGTAGTATATCATTGATCATAGTACATAGTATGCCGTAAATATTTTGTAAGGAAACAGAAAAATTAGAGGTTATTACACTGTTACTTAGAACTTATAACTCAAAGCATGGATACATGAAAATGCCCTTAAAGTCAACTATTTTAAATCGTCTACTAATGCAAGTATCTATGTAAAAAAACAATGAGTATCTACTTGATCTAATAATAATTTACAGATAGATAGATATTGCACGTAATTTGTAATAGATAGAGTACTCATATATATATGTTGAAAATTACTGACTCGTGGAAAAATGCTATACATATGGACCACAATATTATAAGTATTATATACGAATATACCCTTTGAATTTTGAATGTCTTAACATAGTATGTACTATGTACTGTATCAAATACCAAACTATAACTCTACGTATAAAGTATAAAGCTACTGTATAACAAAAAGGCTATAGACTATGTGTGTGATATTTTAAATGAAATTACATTGGACAGAGTCTAAGTGCCGAGATTCAGACAAGAGATTGCAATAAACATTATTATTACTATTATGTGATAGAGTTATCCAAATCAGATAACGAGGAAAACTGAGGAGTTAGGAGTTAGAAGTTACATGTGTGTAATGTGTATATATATGTACGTTCCGTTCTGTTACAAATTACAAAGCATATTACACATGTGTGGATTGTGAATTGTGCGTATACTATATACTGTAAATTGTAAATTGTACATGAACTCGTATAGAAATAGCAATTCACTGGCTACTGGCTACTGGCTAATGTAAACTAAAAAGTACACATATTACACATGGCGATAATAATGTAACACTTACTTACCTACCAATATTACAGCACACTAACCTACTGCACTGATGCCATGATACATTTTGATATTTGATATTTGAGATTTCTACCTAAATTATCTATGTCTGTCCATTGTCCATGTACCAAAAGTAAATAATATTTTGTGTGTGTGCGTGTGTGGAGTTTACAATTGAATTTACAACTGAATGCGCCGACTGCCGACCGGCTTGAGTTCCCTCTGCCTCTTGACCCATCGGTACGCTGCTAAAAGCTAAAAGTTTGACTAGAACAACAACAAGTTCTTCCAAATAACAAAAACACTGAAACATGGGAGCAATTGATCCGCAAATATAATTGCCAAACACATGTACAAAACAGGGCAACGGTATTTTGTCTTCAAAAACCCAAACAGCATACAACATTAAATATTGCATCAAAGCTCATTACGGATGTAGAATGTATATTATCATTTATCATACGAACTCAATAAAAATTGTAGTTTTGTTTTGCTTTTTTTTTGCTGACCCTTGGTGTAAAACTTTATTAGCTTTTTATTAGAACAGGAATGATTTTCCTCAACACCTTTGCTTATGTTGTGTTTAGCCATGTAGCTAATGCGGCTATATAATATTTAATATTGTACTATTATTATCTTACGCGTGTTTGAAGTTTGAAGTTTGAAGTGCGTCGTCCTTTCTCAGGTCAATTGTCAATTGATACGTATGGCAAACGGCAAAGGAGAACCGTAGGTCGATCCAAAATTTATTGTGTTAAAGTAATTCAATGGAACCAAATCTAGAAGTTAGTCTTCCAATGCAGCAGCATCTTCATCATTTAAGTAGCTGTGACCTATGATTTGTGTGTAGTGTTTAACATTTGGGCATTACATTAACTGTGTAATACCCAAACCTTGCTTTTTCATACCTTCTCCTCCATTAAAGAACAAAGAGAAGAACAAAATAATAAAATGATAAAACCCTGCTGCTTTCTTTGACGTTTTACCTTGATTATTTAGTATTTGGTATTTACTCAAAATTCATTTGATGAAAATTGACATAAGTATAAAACTTGGCTTAACTGGTATTTTACCGTTAACAAGATATAGTAAACTGAACAAAAACCTTCTTGTGTACATCTTGTCCTTCTGGGATGATTGATTTACAGGATTAATCAGTAATCAGCATCGGGATTCAGCATGAGTTATTTTCTAACATGTAATCAAAATTAGATTCAGATTTGCGAATCCTAAAAAATGTACATTGCATTGGGCATATGAAGAGGTGGCAAATTTAGCGGAATTCCTTTGGATTGAACATTGAGCAGTTACGCCTTTATTAATAATCTCGTGGATTATGGGACGAATCAGTACAAATTAGTCACCCCTTGTTCACTTTTATCTCTATTCCTTGAACAAGATTCAGCTATGACAGGACAAAACCTTGAAAGAACTTGAAAGAAGAAGAATGAAAATGAAAACGCCATATCGTGTCCTCAAGTTATTTAATCATTCATATTCAAACAGCTGGCCTTTCTTAGGCTCGGGTATACTTAAAAAGCACGTGCACAAGTTAAACTTATAACTCATTTGAATCATGCGTATTGTGTATTATCGTTTTCATGTATCGGACTTCGGTCAGATATCAGATATATCTGAAGATGTTTTTATTTTTCGTGTATTGATTCATTTCCGATGAGATATGAGATATAAGGTGTATGAGGTTAAATCGGTTAAATTGGCCATCATCATCGAAGCACAGGGAGAGAGAAAAAAACCCATGAGCTAAATATACAGTAGATTGATTGTCAATTTTGGCTTGTCACTTTCATTAAAGTATTATATGTTTTCAGCTCTCTGGCCTTCTGGTTGGATGACTACTATGTTAATAAAAGGGAGGTAAAAAGTAAAAAGGAAAAAGGACTGTTGACTGTTGATGACAGTTCTCATTTTAATTTACCCTGTAAACTGTACTGTATTTTGATAACCAATATTAACATATATTTAATATATATTAAAACTGTTGCTACTACTTTTGTCCTTTGTTTATATAGTACATGGAATCATCATCAGGAGGGCATTACAAAATGTATGTACAATAGAATGTACACGTATCTACAAGAACAACAATGCGAAGAGGAGGCAAACAACTTGTTCATGCACCCAGAATAGAAACGCATGTACATGTGTAATTTGTAATTTGTACATGGCTAGACGCAACACTCAAGACTCTAGACTCTAGAATCAAGACTTGTACACTTGTACATTGTACATTGTACAAGTATGGATACAAAGTACAAAGTATTTGGTATAATAATAAGATGATGTATCCTCCATGGCATCATGTACAATCAGAAATCAGAATCGTTGTGACTCGTTGAATGTTTCCGGTTGAGAGAAACTAGGACGGAATAGGGCGTCGGCAGCTTCTAGAAGAAAATGAGAAAAGTCAGTCAAACTTCTTTTTAAAAGTGTACATGTGTCTGTGTGTTTGAATGGGGAGTATGTATAATGTATACAGAGCAAAACTATGCTAAAAATACGCTCAGTACTCAGTACTCAGTATTCAGTAGAGTAAGTGTTAAAAATATTTCTAATGTCTAATCTCTATAGGTATACGTAACAAACGGATTTTGCTCATATGTGTATAGTACAACAGTTTTCAATGTGCAATGTACACTATACACTATACACTATACACTGTACACGCACTATGCATGATGTGGATATGATCCCCTTAAATGTAATCTTTGATGCTGATTCTTCATATTGTTGTTATTGTTGTAGTTGGAGCTCTGCTTTTTATTGCCATCTTCCCCCTTCCTAAGTGTGTAAAAGTCATCACGACGAGGGACACTTTAATTTAAATAGAGTTCCCTTTGTACATGTACTTTTTACATAGCCATACTTGTACTCGTGCTCGTACTGCTACACCAAATACATACTATTTCATTCAATGTGACAATGGATTAGTAAATAACAAAAACATTCGTATTGCTTTCGTCTTCACCTTTCTCCTCTCTATACACTGTACACTGTACACATTGAAAACGCACAAATATATGCTTGTACTAAACACTATACAGCATGTAGGCTGTTTTCTATATCTTAATACACACAAATAAAATTGAAACTTGAATTTTGTACACTTTGAGGATGATACAGCTTGAAAATTGAATCTTTTTGAAGCAAAAGTTCCAAGCTTCAAGTGATTACTACTGATATAGTTTACAGTGTACAGTGTACAGTGTACAGTGTACAGTATACTTGTACAAGAGTAAACATTTGTCAAGTAGCGAAACATAACAAGAATAAATGGACTAGGTAATTAATTCACGTCTGTAAGTTGTAAGTGTGTATTTACTATTTACACTAGTGAACACAATATCGAGGGTATGCGGTACACGAGACATCAAAATAATTTGAAGTGCAGAGAAATGAAACAAACAAGAACAATGAGAATTATTTTCTTTAGTTTTAGTTTTTTTAATTTTTAATACTTTCTTCTTTGGACGTTGAATACATGTCATGTACAAAATACATCTACTATCCCCTTATATCTTATATAGACAATAACAAAGACACACATTGAGGAATTTGGGATATTCTGTAGTCTGTATTCTGTATCGTCTAATGAACACTAGAAACTAGACATTAGCTATTAGATGTATGCTTTATTTTACACCTCGTAACTTCAATTTGGTCAAATAGACCAAACAAACAAAAAAAGTCAAGGGTCATAATAAAGTATAATGTGTTCAGTGTGCAGTGTTGTTGTTGTTGTTATGCTGTATGTATATGTATGTGAAATGTAGGTGAATGAAAAAGCTAACTTCCAGTTCTCATAAAAGTAAACTTATTGTCTGTAAGTGGTGTAATTGTAACTGTATGATTGTAATGAACTTTCTTTTTACGATTTTTCCAGACCGGATTTTTCCATTGCCTTTATTAAACGTTAAACGCAATGACTGTGTAATATAATATATATTTACATGCATAATTCACATCTACTGTTGTTGTTGTTTTTTAATTACATATCCACATGTGTGATACAACCAAATGGTTTTTATCCAGCCTACATATACGGGTTTTTCGATCAGTTGGATTTTTTCAATGGGGTAGAAGCTTTTTCATTATCCGTTACCGGTTACATATTGCCTATTGTTGTTTCATTATAGATTATAGATTGTAGACTTTTCATATCAGCGAAGAAAGTTCAAAAATTTTCAACAACTTGAATCTTGAAGGGTTTTTGAATCCAAGTTAGTTGGCTTGTTTCGTAGTCATCAGCTTTGAGTATAGAATATAGAGTACAGAGTATAAAGGCTATGTTTTGTTATATGGACATCTACATGTTATATCAGTACTCATATGAAAGTACATATAATAATGATTTAAGAAAGAGTTTAGTATTTAATATACATGCAATTTTACACTTTATACTCGTATATTATTTTTTATTTTTTATGTAGGTAATATTTTGATACTATATTATACTGTATACTGTAATATATGGAATAAGTAAGGAGTGTATAGTGTATATCATAGTACATTTTGTAAACATGGAGATATCACAAGCCACCAAAAACTACTCACTCCGCCGTTAAGTGGAAAAAAGTTCAAATGAAAAGAGTATGAGGATTCCTCATGCTTGACAATTGAGTCAACTACGTTCAGCTGGTAGCAGCTCTTCTGAGATTAATCAAAGAAAATATACCTGAATGTACAAAATAACCATGTGGATTCTGTCTCAGCCTCAGTCTCTTTGCAACTGAAACATTGAAACAGACGAGTTATTTCTAAGATTAAGACTCAACTCAATTCAACACAACTTATCTATTCAGCTCATCACTGCAGTATAATTCAATCAGTGACTTATTCATTCATTCTTTGTTCATTCTACTACTACTTTGTACTGTAAACTGTAAAGCACATCAAAAATCATTAAAAAGAAGAAAAGGATCGACGTTGAAACGTAAATACTAAAAAAATACATTGTGTATCTTTTTGTATTTTAATTCACTTTGAATTCGTTTTTCTTTCTCCTTCTTCATCTTTATTTTGCTGACCCTTCATTTCAGCAAAATTGTACGAAAAATTGTTTTTACCAGTGAAGTGGGGTTAGTTAAAAGTTGTTTGGTTACTGTTTGAAATTTTGAGAATTTCAAGTTTTGGAAATTCTATTGTTTTTATTTAGTGAATTCATAAAATATTTGTGAAACCCTGATTCCGCAGTCTTTGATTTTTAAAGACATTATTGTGTTTCTGTTTGCTGTGAATCGCTTAAAGTCAGTGAATTTTGAAAATACTCCACATTTAACATTTAGCCACTGGTCATTGGATTGCTTACTGTCAAATTAAAGTGTAAAAATTGGACTCATTAATAATAAGAAGTTTGTCTATGTATGTATTATGTACAGTGTACAGTTTAGACTTCCGATGGCTTTTCTGTGCAAAAGTGAAATGAAACTAAATTGATTTTCTCAGCTCTCCTTTACGATTAGTCACAGCTTCGAGCTTGGATTATTGTTCATGAAAAACAAAGTACAGTCAAAAATATGTACAATCCACAGAGTACATTGTGAAGTTTAGCAATGGAGAAGGAAATCGACAGATAATGAGATGAACAGCTACACTTTACACAGTTGTACTTTAATGAAGAGGCATATCTAATTATTAGACACAAATAAGCAGTGACTTTTTGATTTTGTTGTGAAATATCAACTTCCAAAAATGTAAAAGAAATAATCAATATCGTTCAATTTGACAGCTTTTGTTCAATCGTATTTTTCTGACTCGTGAATCGAAAAGCGAATTATTATTGTGTAAAAATAAACTTGGATTAAAACGCACAGTGCCTTAATTAATTCTTTCAAATCAATCATATACAAACCCTGTATGTAAATCTTGGAAGAGAACCCACCAAAAAAACCTGAAAACATAATGTGACTTGTGACTCGTGTGCTTTAATCTCCATTGGAAAAAAACTAAACTACACGCCTCTCTTTATTTGTCTCATGTCGTGAACTAGTGGAGTGAAAAGTGTGTGCCATGCTCTTTGTTCATTGCTTCAATTTGAAACTGTGGAAATATCTCTTGTCAATAAGATTATTACACATAGAAACTCATATAAGTTAATAAAATAACACAATCAAGGATTTTTGTTCAATTTTACGGGTACATTCAATATTCAGGTATGACATTTTCTCTTGCTCTCCTCAAACATATTTTTTATTGTTAATTGCTAAATTTCTAGAAAACATGTAAACATTTAAACACCAAGCATCAAGTATCAAATATACACATAAAACGTTATTTTAAATTTCAAGAGTCTCAAGTCTCAAGTCTAACGTAATAGGAAGTAGAAATTTGAAACCTGCCCGCTTTATGATTATTTTATCAATTATAATGACACTGCAATGACTACAAAGAAAAGGTGTACAATGTACAATGTAAAATGTACAGTGAACACTAAACACTGTACACATATAAATGCACGTAGTTAGCGGTTTCTGAAGAATAGCAGAGGTATAAAATTCAGCTTGTTGTCAATTGTCACAGGAAGTTGGAGGATAAAGAAAGGATTTTAGTCCCTAGCATTTAATATGTACAGCAGACTATTTATTTATTCTGCATTCTTCATGCTTTATATTGTACATTGTACGTTACACATTATACATATGAACTCTTGCTTTAGATTACTTGGATGAAAATTGAATATGAGTGCACAAAGCACAGGAATTCATGGACCAAGGAAGATGTTACATTTAAATACATTGGGCATTAGATGTTTCGCTTATGCTTAAAATTGTACTTTGTAGTTGTTGTTGGTGGTTGGGTAGTGCTCGGTGCTCGGTGCAGCTGTAAATTCAGCATTACACACATGAAAACAATGACATGATGTTGAGGAAGTACTTGCAACATCAACATCAAGCTTAAGTCAAGCTCAAGTCAAGTTTCTCAAAACTCACAAAGTTTAGATTAAATGTCTGAATTCAGATTGAAGATAATAAGGGAATAATGTGATTATAAAGGGAATCTAAAGTAATAGAATACGCAATATGCAATATATTATATGCAATATATAAAAGCGCAAGTCGCCGAAAAGACAAACAAACAAAATGTACCGCAGAGTTTTTGGAATTTCTATACAAACAAATATATAAAATGCTCAATGCTCAACGCTCAGGTGAGGGAGTAGTCGTATTTAGTTGGTAGATATCTCTACATTGTACACTACACATTTTAAACACAGGATAGATATGAGATGAGATGATAATGATATTAATGAATCCATCTTTTATATACTTTTATACGCATTCTTTTTGCACTAGCTTTTGAGGACGTTGACATTCATTCACTTTACTACTGTAGTAGTTTGTGTTAAGTTTTGACTTTTGAGTTTTGCGAAAGAGAGAGGAAGACTTCTTCATTTGGAGTTTGGGGACTAAAGATTGTGGAAGATGTTGCATTTATCATTATTTGTTATTTTATTGCTTTGTGCATAATTGTTCATGACATCTTTCTCCGTATCATCTTTACCCTCTTCATAAGGTGTATACAAGATGTTTGTAGTTTGTATGTTGTAGCCACTACTTTGAAATGTGATGTGTGGAGTACATGAAGATTGTATATATCATCATTCCCATCTAAACTTCTAGAACTACTTTTAATTTAAATCCCCCTTCTATTCATTTGTATAAATATTATGCACACACACACATGTCAATTTAGATCAACTTTTGTAGTTTAATTTTTCTAGAACCACCCTCACTTGAATAATAGAATATTCAAATTGTATTAAGGATTCCGTTATTCAAAATTAAAAGAGACAACAAGAGATTCAACGAAATATACAGTAGGCTTACACCACTAAGTTATTGTAAATGAAATGCATGTAGTATGCAGTCTGTACTCCACCGTTCCTTGTACATCGTGCACTTGTTTTTCTATGTATTTCCGTATGTAGTTTACCCGATTGGCTTGCTTCGACTTGCGTCGTAATAGCATTAGGTAAAATTTTTCCACTGTCATTTCCGGTTCCACTCCACTTGCAATAGGTATTTTTATGTCCATTTATTACAGAGGGGAATCAAGTTGGGTATAATTGAAAAACGACCATTTTTGTATTTCATACTTGTACAATGTACTTGTACATTGTACAGTGTATTGTGTGCACTTTTTAGTGTGTATCACTTATCCGGATCTACTACTGTGTGACATGTAGGTACTATGCAATATGCAACAGCTTACAAAATATGTCATGATTCATGACAAGCAAATTTTTGAACCGGGGTTTTCCTATCACGGAAGAAAATAGTGTAGGTTTTTTTCATCATGATCGAAAATTCGGGTAGTAGGCTATAAGCTATGCAATGCATCAGTGGCATTTCCGTCAAGCAATGAAATTTTGCCTCTGAGGCAAAGGTTTGTTTTTTTGTAGATATTTCTGAATTCTAAATGCTGAAAGGTTTTTTGTTTCAAAACAGAAAACAACACATTCAAATACATGGTAAAGTAAATGTAAGCAATGTATGTACAGTAAATGTCTGGGCATTTACATATCACTTGAACCCAATACGTAATGTATCAGTGAGTGAGCACATCAACAAACAACAACTTGAGAGTTATCCTGTTTTTTAAAAACTACATCCGCGTAGTGTAAAATAGTGACTATGTTATTACTTTTCAAGTGGAAGGGGTGAATCTCAAAATTATTTAACGAGATGGTTCAAAATTCAAAATGCATGATTTATGTGATTCATAAATCCATACATACCCAATACCCAGTCAACTTGTGTATATATTCAATATTTCTGTGTTAAAAATTACAAGCTCTTACGCCTAGTCCAAAGACACGATAATCAGTGCTAAACTCTAAGGTATAATCCTCTAAAATTTTCTAAAAAGATTGAAAACAAAAAAAGTTCTCTATGAAAAAAAACGTGACTGAAAATAAACCTTGAAATTAAAGAAATTGGGGTTCCTGGTAGTTTGCTGAGGTCCAATTTCATGTTTGTGGGATCCGCAGTGAAAGTATTAAAGTTTGAAGGATTTAGAAGAGCGCAAAGCAAAAAGCAACTTGCAATGGAGAGAACCTGAGAACCTGAAAAGGTTTTCCAGAATTTTTAATACTAGTCTGATTACTCCAGTCTCCAGTCTCAAGTGCATTGCCTATTGTGTATTGTATAGTGTATAATGTATCATGTGTGCATTGCATTGTGTAACTTATATTCAGGTTAATAACTTTGAAAAATTAAATTGGAATTAATGTGATAAACCAAGCATGTATGTATAGTTTGAAGGGAGCAATAAATGTTTAGTTCCATCATTACACTCAATAATGGAAAATACGCATGATTATTATTTCATTTTATGTTTGAATAAGTAATGCTTAAATACTAACAGTACTGAATTTTAAATCAGTAGCATTAGACATTAGGTAACTTGAACATAAGCATATTGTAAAGCTTTTGCATTGAAAATTGAAATGCTTCAGTTTCACATGCCTATGCACTTTACATTATACATACATGATTTAGGTCAAAAGAACTAGACGAAGCGAATCTTAAGGATTCATATTTTGTTTGTTTGTATTTTGTACAGTAGAAAGAACAGAATAAAGACATTCAGATGTACGTAAATGTAATATATATGTAGTGCATAGTGCATAGTACGTAGATAATACACTAAATTTTGAAGAATAAACAATGCGTAATATTGGCAATTGACATACAGACATACAGTGAACAGAAGCTTTCTACATTACTGTTGACTTTAGACTTTAGATTACTTTGTGAGTGCTTATGTATAATCTGCAATAATATATGTATGATGTACGTGTTTTTAGTTTTTAGTGCTTACAACTGTACAGATTGTGACAAAAATACGTTTTTCATACTAAATACTAAATTCTTTGCTCAGCTTAGACATTCTGTATTATTATGCATTCTTCAGAATGATTAATACTCAAATCAAAATAGAAATGCTACAAAAAAAACAGTACACATGCAAGTTTTGGGTATTTAGCTCTGAATTGTGAATTGTGATTGATGATGAGAATTTGCAAGAGATTGATTTCTGACATAATTAATGATAGTAAAAAGTAAAAGCTTTTCAGTTTCGCTTTAGCATCTATTTATAAGTCAGCCATTTTTACCTTGAAACTTGGAATTTAAATATGTAACGCTGAGATTTGAGAGTTGAGAGATGTACAAAATACAAAACGTGTACATATTATTATAAACGTCAAGTCAAGTATAAGCTATTGACAATGTAGACATTAGAAACTAGAAACTAGGCACATAAAATATCATACGTACCATGAATCAGATACACATAATCTGTATCCTTCCGCATTTTCACTTTCATGCTCAAATCTTTTGTAGTTATCTCGGAGTATGTACCTATATATTATATGTATATGTAAAAAATTAAAAAAATTGATTCTGACAAGAATTGTAAATCTAACTGATTCAAAATAGTACCATTTTAAACAATGCACAAATCACTACATACAAGATAAATTGCAACGTTTGAAGAAAAACGTGGTACTTTCTACAACATGAAATGTTAGTTGGTGCATCAAAATGTCGTTTATATTTTAAATCGCAAATAGTAAAACAATAATTTATGTATCACACCTTTATGCTTTTAAAAACAGTATGATAATATGGATTATATAGATACAAGGCAAAATATTTTGATACCTGTTTTTAGCATTTGAATTGTACAGTTGCTAACAAAAAGATATCGCGTTTTGCTGTTTGGAAGTTCAAGCGTCCAAAACTATGTCAAAATGTACATGGATTTTATTAAAATCATTGTATTTTGTACAAATTTTAATTCTCTACAACATGTGATTTTCAATTTTGAAGTGCCTTGCCAAAGGGCAGGTCAGGATGTCAATTTATGCATGCACGTCGGAATTTGACGTTACAAAAAGATATCGCGTTTGCAGTTTCTCATGGATTTATATGAGGGAAAATGTTTTCTTGAAAAATCGTTTAATTATCCTTAAACTAGACCAATTTTGCCATAAAATGAGCTGACACACGTTAACGTATGTTAAGCAGAAGCTTCACAATTAATTCGTAAACTTGACCCTTTTTCTACATTTAAAAGCATTGAAATCCGGGAGGGGTCGGTATGAAAACGGTTATTTCGGATATTTTCCGTACAAATCTTGTAATAAACGTTTCAGAATCGGAAAGAAAAAGAAAAAAGCTACTTAAAAAGTATCAAGAACTTTGGATTCGGTCAG
>JAQGBH010003661.1:0-19112 GCA_034698265.1 Sminthurinus aureus
TGGTCGAGGATTTTTGGTGACAACGTTACGACGACATCTTAACGATGTCGGTATGCAACGCACGACGATGACAACCAAATAACGATGGTTGTGTCGTCGGCTTGTGTTTCGTGGGTACTTACAGCGTATTTTTACAGTCCATTTTTGCATCTGACACAAGTGGCAAAATATTATTGTGCCAAATTGAAAAATAATTCAGTGAAAGAGAGAAAATAAGAGGCTTTAATTAATAACATGCATTATACGCTCATTCGTTAATTCCTACTGCTGTGTAAATACGTGTATACTCAGTATTATACAGTACGAATGATTCTTTCTTTATTATTTTTCTGTGCAGCGTTTTTCACCTATCTACCTATGTCCTATGTTACATGTTATATTTCTATCAAAAGTAATATGCATGTTTTGATTTGTACAGAACTCCCGATTATTATATATTATTATATTATGACCTCTAGGCTTGTTATCTTCGATCAGTTTATCACTGGAAATAACGCTATCATTTATAATATTGAATAATATACCGGTACTGTCTCTGTATTCAGTTTGAATATATATATACATGTGTTGTGAATTTCACACCGTTTTGAGACGGAGAAAGTTTACATACTGTGTTGTATACGTAATACGTAGTACGTACACATAATATAGTACCCATGTATGCACTATACACATATTCCTCAAAAAGCAACATTTCATAAGTGTTTAATTAATTAATTTTTGTTTCGTCAGACTGAATATATGTGTGACAAAGATAAAATGATAGACTATTTATGTATGGTACACGCTGTTATCTACGATTTTTCGTTGATAAAATAGTGTATTATATTTTTTATAATATTTCTACATTATGATTATTTGATCCTTTATAATTCATCTGAATATGATTATAAAACTTGTGTATAATAGTGCATACTGCATACATTGTCATTTGCGTCTTTATAGGTTTCATTATTTCTCAAAGAAAATGTAGGAGAAACATGTGGGATGTTAAAAAGAGATTTTTTAATCTTAAGAATAACATTTACTACATAATATTATAGTAAACTGACAGCTTCGCACAAACTAAAATGATGTGTTTTGTTACTTGTCCATAGCTGAATTGAAAGGATAAAAAATGTCCTTCATTGAAAATGGCTGATTTCCTTATCTTATCAAATAAATTAATATAAAAGATGTGATAACAGTACATTATTATAATTACTATCATAAAATAATTCCAGCAGCAGTTTATTATTTTTGGTGAAAAAATGTACCTCGTATAATTCATAATTCACCGATTACCGATTCTTTCCTTCTCTTTTTGCACTCCTACACTGTATTATCATACCCCATAGAGGTAGATACAAATACAAAATCTGAAGGTTACTGTGATTTCCTGTAGTAAGGAAATTTAGTACGGCTTAGATACTACTAAGCCGTACTGTAGTAAAAATGTAAAAAACTAGAAAATGTGAGACAAAAATAATGAAATGCAACCAAAATCATGTGTGTGTACTATGTTATATGTTATATATACATATACTACAGCCAATAGTCTGAAATTAAATAGAAAAGGATGTGATTTTCTCACTTTGACAATTTCCTTCTTTCCCTTGCATTGTGAAAACTACAATTAGAAAAAATTTAACCTTGCAGCTGTTGCTTTCCATCTTTGGCTATTCCCAAATCCAGAATTCGTTTTTTGGTATTTGGTAGGCTGTAAATTGTAAGTGATGAAGATTGGAATTGGCAGAATTTTTATAATTTATAATGCATCGGGGAATTTTATTCTACTACAATTGTTCATACTACTATGGCTCCTCTATAATTTCTGTATAAATGAAGAGGTCTCAGCATTATTTTGGTTTGGCATAAGAGGGAAGGGGTTTTGTCGTCGTATACGCGTATGGAATCCATTGAAATGCGATACTCTTTTAGTACCCTTGAAATAATATGTGTCGATATTATGTGATGTCATATTGGTGTCACTTTGGTCCAAATTCCTATCAAATGACATGACATTTCGGTGTCACAGTGGTGTCTTCGCACCTGAATTCCACCATTCAATATTTTCAATATTTTTTGGTGGCATTTTGGTAGAAATTCCATGACAACTCATCGGAATCCGATGGAAAATTGAAAGATTTTGGTGTCTTTTTGGACCAAAGTGACACCAAAATATGACACCATATGACACCACTTTCCGGTCGGATATGGTCACATATTTTTTCAAGGGTACTCATTCTTTTGAATATACACAAGTAGATACAAACTACAATCAAGAGCTCTGCCTACACCAGTCACTCTCTTGATTATTAAAAAACAAACGCATGTTCAATATTCAGCATGAACATTGACCATGATTGAGAGCTTGGAGCTTGGATTTTTGTCCAATGATTCCAAGTCTCAGTTCACAAACCAAAATTACAATATTGAAATTTGTAATGGAGGCGATGATAACTTTTCAACTGCATTTCAAAATTTCAGTTTCCTTTCCATTCCAGCTTGAACTCGATTTGAGTTGAGATTCAAGATTCAAAAATCAGGTTTTTTGTTAGCCTTTCCTTGGAACAAAAACTCATGCTGGAAACTGGAATCTACAGTGTAGAGTCTAGAATCTAGACACTTTCAACGATCCAGTTTTTATATACATGTAGTTTACAACTCGTCGATCGATTTAAGGCTCTCTCCCTCACAAAAAGCAGCACACACACAAGCTTTTCCTCTATATCTTTCCCCATACTCCATACTCCATACTCAAAAGGAAACTATGCAGAAAATACAGTTCATATCCAGCACACGAGAACGTACACATATCTCCAATCTCCATTCCATTCCAGGCGTACTGCTTATTACATCATACATACACATTGCACATACGTATAAGCAACTGACTTGTGAGCTAAAGCATCTCAAGGAGTCGAGAAAATCGAGAGCAAGAAGGAGATTGAGTATGTGCAGAAAAAATAGGAGAGCATGAGGAAGGAGTTAAAGTTGCACGTGAAGTTACGTTAAAAGTCTTTAGGGAATTTTTTTCCTTTTCTAGTTGTAGAAACGTTGCACGTTGGTGGAAGACAAAAAACATCTTAGTATGAGCATTCGTATTCCTCGTTCTTTTATACCATTTTCATGTAATCCATGGTACACTGTACACGGTGTGTGGTGCATTGAAGCGGCAGTGAGTATTAAAGTATTCAACATTCAGCGTTCACTATTAGATTTTTGGATTTACCGAGAAAATACATATGAATATTGTACATACTCATTTATATCTGTATTGGACTTGGACTGAAAAATACAGAATACAGTATGTGCAGGAGAGAAAAAGTAGAATGAAAAGTTGAGGCGGGAGTCAAAAGCCAAAGCCAACGATGGAAACGAAAAACTAGAACCTAGAAACGAGACACGAGAAAAGGTTCAAGTTGGAAGACTTGCTAGGATAAAAGTAAAGTAAAGTTGGAAAGGAAAATTGTGTAGTTCTGGAGCCAAAACGAGAAAGATGTGTGTGTGTGTGCATGAGAGGATTGCAAAAATACGCACTGTAATCTTGATCCGTGTGCATTGTGCATATATCTTCAATCTTCATGTTATATGCGTAGGACTTGTTCATATCGAACAGTGTATTTGTATAGTGTTGATACAAAATCCTATGTATGTAACGTTGAGTCTACTACACTCTAGATTCTAGATTCTAGACTCGAGGATCGAGGATGAGAAAACTCGGAAACGAAAGGCCAAGAAATCCAACCAAGAGGATAAAAACTCTTTGGTTTTACTTGAACTTGTTTTAAGTTTACAAATAAATTGCTTCTTTTTTTCTCCGTCGGCTTCCAACTTCCAAGTAACCAGCCAAAGATCCAAAGAGCCAAGTGCACCATAGTCTACAGTCTACAGTATGTTGTGTTAAAATGCATAGCACTGACGCTCCTGCTGATACTCATGTTGATGGGGTAGCGACGATTTGAAGCATAAATAAATCACCATAAGCCCGAGCTTCCCGGGATAGAAGATGGAACTCACGTATGCTAAAAATTACGAGAGTGCTAATGGCTTCAACATGTAAATATATTGCGGATATAATGGACTTTGTGGTTTAGTTGAGGAGTCGAGTTTCTACTTGCATATTCGAATATTCGATATTCGGGATTTAGATTTAGATTGCGAACGGGGTTTTAGAATATAGATTTTCCCCTCCTAGATTCTAGATGCTAGATGCATTACATGAAGATTGGGAAAATTGAGGCAAAGTTTTTTCTTTAAATTTTTCCTCGGATCTCAGATCTGCGTTCCGTCTTAAATAAATTCTTCCGAGCATAAATCTGCCGACATGTAGAATCAAAGTCTTTTATCGAGTTAATCTTTTATCGAGTGACAAATTACAATTACAAAACGCATCCCACTACAGAGTAGAGCAAGCAGCAGTAGGGAAAAACATGAGGGAAAATTTTACTCACTCTTACACCGGATACTGTAAACATTTTTAGCCCATTTTTAACCCCTTTGCAAAGAAAAGTGGATAGAGTTGGAAGTTGGATTAGATGGAAAAAATTATACATAATGTACATACCAAAGTGGATACATACTTTTTCAAAATAAATTACAATTACGTGCCCAAACTGAAAAAGATATTTCATGTACATTGTACACTGTACACTGTACAAAATTCATAAGAGAAACATTTAAAGACTTTAAACTAACTAAAAAGCAAATGAGGAACAAGAAGCGAGAGAGAAATGTAATATTTGGACTGTACATGAAGATGATGATAATAAAAAAGCGGAGGAAATAGAAAATGGAAGACAGGAAAAATTCATATTTTTCATAACATGTACAATCTACAATCACACACTCGCATATTGTACTTTTTATTACAAAAATGACGATTTACATGTAAAATGCACACATGAGAGTGTAGGATATAAGTATGTTTGCATGGCTGTGTGTATAATGTATACTGTATACATGCCTTATTTTCTATGGACTAGTTTCTAGCTTATAAGGCTGGACAAGTGAGATAGATGGTTGACAGTGTCTGGAATGGAGTGGAGCGGAGTGGCTGTTCCAAGCCACGCCTGAAATTCTTGGAGTTCACTTTCAATTTTTCTCCAGGGGCATCTTCAGCTCCTTCCAGCTCCATTTCCATTTTCATTTCCATTTACTCAAAAAAAACGATTGCATACTTTTCTTGATCCTTGATTCAATGTACATTGTACATTGTACATAAAAGTATCGCATTTCACTTTCCTTATTTAGGTAAAATGTTAATAGTTAAATTGAAATACTTTTGATTTTTGAATGGAGCATATTTAACAATGGACTGCGGATCAGATATGAGACAGAGCTTTATGAAAAATTTTGAGTACGTTTAAAATTAAAGCATGTATAAAATTTTAATTGTCATTTAATTTGCCTTCGAAGGGCCCTTATATTTAGCAAGTCCATGACTTTTGTACATTTTTCAAATAAGGAGTTGATGGTAAAAATAGGACTTCCAAATTCCTTTAATTCTTTTTAAAAAGTCAATAGAGAGGGAGAGATGACTGCAAAAAGTTCTGGATTCTAAACTCTAGACTCTAGTCAGTCTTTAGGATTTGTATGGAATGAATTTCGTTTGTATTCCATTTCAATTGGGGATGAAATGACCCTTAAAGTAGATACTTTTAAACTAATGCCGAAATGGATGAAAGACAGAGAAAACAGTCCTAAAAATACAATAACTTTTATATAACCCGATTGAAAAAGTTGAGTGACATTGTCTCGCCATTTTATGGCAGCGGTATCTATCTCTTATGTCTATCTACTATCTACTATCTTCAATTTCCTATCTACATAAGCAGTAGTGGTGGTAATAATAGTAATAATAATAATAATGATGATGCACAATCCATGTAGAGCTATCTTTTTCCAAACCCAAATTTACCTTGTGCTCCTTCTCTCTTTCTCTTTCTCTCCCTCTCTCTCTCTATCTGTGTCTGTGTCTGTTTCTGTATCTGAAGCTATCTATAGATACAGATAAGTTTGGAGTTGGATATTGAATATGTCTCTGCACTACATCTCTAAATATCTAAATAATGTATACATATTACGCATTGTAGCTTGTAATCTACCGTTAGGCCATCCTTTGTACCCTCAGAACAAGAGAAGTAGAGAACCAGAGAGAGAGAGAGAGAGAGCTGCAAGTTCCAGCAAAGTTCACGGAAATAATAACGACAAGAAAGTTTGAGTTTGAGGGATTCTTGAAATCCGAATTGGATTTAGAATGGAATATTACCGTAATTCTATTAGTTTTCAAAAGAAATAATTCTTTGCAGACATTTGTACATATACAAGATACACATACAACGTGAATTACATATGTACAATGCCCATACAAACAAACATAACAAGTGTAATAATAGCTATATGCGTAGATGTACAATAATATCGTTGTGTCTTTACTCTGTACTTTTTATAAATAAATATATAGAAAAAACCACCCCATTCAATTGCGTCAACTTTGACTCTATGACTCTGATTTTCCAGAGACCAGAGACCAAAAAGTCATATAACAATAAAACGATGAACTCTTCCTTTTCATCATTCCTGCTGACTTTAGTTTGGTTTAGTTTGCTCTGTCGAGGCGATCCCTTGATTTTATTTTATTTTATTTCATTTATTTCAACCACGACCAACGTTGTCTCCAACTCCAAACGTTGCTATTTTAAGCTTTGGGCGTGAGTAAGTTGGTAGGATTGAAAATGGAAAATGGGAAAAAAACTATTATAAATACACATTCAAAAGTCACATTGCGATACAGAAAACATCAAACATCAAACGAAACTTGGAAGAGTTCAGTAACACAGAAGCAAATGTATAGAGTATAGAGTATAGAGACTAGAGACAGAGCGAGTGAGCTTGTGACTTGTGACGGATTTCCTTTCTGCCTTTATTTTATGATCGATTGACATGAACGCAAGACAGTTTTACTGCACCTCTCTCTTTTTACTTTTTTTACAAGTCATGTCGCACCAAAACAAGAAGCAAGAAGCGACAGTCAACTTGTATCATTTATACAGTTTTTTACTGCCAGCATATAAATAAGTCAAAACAGATTCCTTAAAAGCCATTTTTAGCTCGTCTTGAGTCTCGAGTCTTGACTTTTTTAACTTTTACAACTAGGCTATTTTAAGTCAACGTAAAACGAAAACGAAATCAAAAAATATATAACACTGAAAAAGGTTTTTATTTCATAATGTACATATTACTGAGTTACATAATCCATCGTTCAGTTTACATCACAGTTTATACCCCGTGTTTTTTATATTATAGTGAAGCCCACCAAAGTAATTTTTATTACACACCTAGACCTTTAATTATATACCTAGAATCTAGAATCTAGTTTCCAGAATATCCAAAAATACAAGTCTGCTGTGCGTATTTTAGGAGTAGAAATGTGCACCCAGCTTTTGAATTTAGAACCTCTAAAAGCTGACCCGTATTGTTACCATCTCCCGTGTTTTATGCCACACAACGGTTTTACAGGCATAAAACGAGTAAAAAGAACGATAAAAAATAATAAATGACAATAAAAACTAAAAGTCTAAAAGTAGCCCCAAAATAGAACTAAAAATCTGGCAAGGCGTGCATTTTATTACACTTTAATACATTTTGGACAAACGGAACAGGGATTAAATTTGTTATGATTTTTACCTCCTAATAAAATACACATAGAAAGGAGAAGAAATTAAAAATGCAATGTTGCTCGAAACTCAAAAGCTTCTGACAAATGTCATTAAAATAAAAGATGAACAGTAAAATATTGTAGCGTTTATTTAATATGCAGATCATATTTCAAAATCTGTCTGTTTTATTTGATCTTCATGGTGAGAAATTGCATGTATCGTCATTTGTACTTATTATGCTCAGTGTTTATGTTGTTTATTTCATGTTTATTGATTGAGTGTAGAGAAGTGAGCAAAAAATTTGATTCCTTTACACATTTTATATGCTGTAATGATTAAAAAAAAAGAAATTGATTTGTCATATAATAATCATAAGCATCAGGAAAATCATAATAAATGAGCAAGGAGCGGAGTGTGTGGTTTAGGTTTTGTATTTGCCTACAAAATTCCAATCTTTACTACTACTTTGGCTGCTCAATGCTCACTCAATTTGAGTTTTGATTGTCAATGTCATGTAAGTGAATCCGTGTACAACATAAAACATAAAATATACAAAATATGTACAAGTAGCAAGACATGAGACAACACGTTACAAATTATTAACCATAAACTTACGATAGATGCCAACATCAAGCTGTTTTACGATCTTCAAAGTCAGATACGCTTCATTCCATTCCTTTCCATTCCATTCAGCGTCTTCCCTACCTCACATTCATATTCAATACTCACACTCTTACTCTTACTCTCCATGATAGATTATGCATATATTGCAAAAAAATACTCTAAAATTTTTCCATTTTGCTCTCCTTGCTATTTTTTATGACCTCTCACAGCTACTCGAATCTTGAATCTTGAATCTCTGTGGTGTGGTGTGATGAGTCAGCATTGAGCATTCAGAAGTTGAAAAGGGAGGGAGGTTCTAGTCCATCTTGGTCTATACCTTTTATTCTGTATTCCGTTCTCTGTGCACTGTACACTGTACACTGTGCACATAGATAAATTATCAGTACGGGGATTTCATTTTACAGCAAAAGTGTGGCATAATAATAATATGATACGATGCGACTCCAACTCAAATTCCAACTTCAACTAGAACAACCTCTAAAGTCTTTGCATCTCCATTTCCATCTCCAACTCCAACTTTATAGTTGTAGGTGAGTAGGATATTTCTGCATGTGCAGCCTACAGATATATTTTATGCGTATGTACATTGTACATGCTCAGATATATTCACATGGATTTTCAACAAGAGCAACCAACTCTCAACTCATAGCTCAATATTGAGCATAATTCAAGAGTTTTGAATTTTCAAGAGTCGAAAGGTATGTTTAATATTTAAGTATGCAGAGAGAGAGAGAGAGGCAGAATAAATAGAAAATTGCTAGTGATGGCATCGCCTATATGTTGTGAATGTGTACAACAAAAAAATAAATGTGGATATGTGTGCATTTATCTGTTGGCCTATGTGTATAAGAACCTGAACTACAGACTTGAATCTTGAATGTGACTTTGTATAGTATTAAATTATATGACTCTCTTTCCTTTTTATATGAGCTGTACGTGTGCTTTATGCACGTATGTACATGTGTGGTGAAAAGTTGGTGAGAATGAGGATGCATAAGAAAGGTATGTAAGTAAATAAGTATGTGTTTATACCTTATACATAATGGGTATGCTCTTGTATGATGTTTATGCATATGCACATGTATATGTTTATTTGCTATGAGATATTTTATATAATATGCAGAGTTGAGGTTGAGTTGAGTCGAGTTGAGTTGAAACCTGTGACGATGCAATGTTTATAGCCCATTGGACCAAGGCATAAATGCAACTCGGGTGTTTTTATTTTCTCTTAAAGAACGTGATAAAATCGCCGTTTGAGGAGCTATTAACAATAATTTTTATGAGTATTGGTCCATCAAGGGGTCTACCCCAAGACTGATTTGACAAGCAAATTGTCGATCAAATGACGACACTACACATGGACCAACATTAACCCCTTGTTAAATAATCATCATTTTACTGCTGTACTTCCATACTTATTACACATAACACATAATACAGACACTCACACTCACACACTTAACAAAAACACACAAACACACGAGCTACTCGTAGTCGTACTCGTACTACTTTTACTACTTGTAGTCGTTGTACTTTGTAGTACTTACTTTATATTTTATGCCACAATATTTCATCTACAAGTCAAGTTTAAGCAAGTCAAAGGCAAAACCAAAACCAAAGCCACAGCGAAAATCCTCCTCTTGTCCATATTCATTCAAAAAAAATTTACCCTCTTCACCATTCAAAACCATTCAAGAAATTTCAAAACATTTCTTTGTTGATTATTAGTCAACTTTTAAACCTTGTTACCCCTCCATTTACGTGTAGTTGATATCGTTAATGTGCATTATATTACAGCTCAAACATTCTTATTATTGTGTCTAATGTCCATTGTATTAACATTAGAATGATCATTATCATTTGCATTATTATTCTTATTCTTATTAGTGCTTGAATAATGGATAATGTATAATGGGTAATGTGGACGAGTATACAAACTGGAAAATTGTCGTAATTATAATAATAATTATTATCCCATTCCATCTGGATTTAATTAAGTACATATTACACACGTATATTTTGTATTTGATATGACTTTCATATTCTTATATTATTGTTTGTCTTCCACGACTACTTTTTTCAATATACTTTTTCGCTCCTTTGAGACAACAATAACAAAAGTGGTTTTATATGTAGTTAATACATATTTATCATGTTTATCATTAGAGAGAGAGACTGGATCCTGTAGGAAAAAGCCATAATAAATTGATGAGTAATTTATTAGAAATTCGTTAATTGGATACTCGATACTCAAGACTAGACTCGAGCTAAACCCAAAATTTCAAAGCCAAAGCATTGGCATTGGCAATTGGCATACATAACCACACACGATTAAAAATTCAACTCAACTAACGATGAATGCATTCTTTTTTTTTGTTTAAACTTTTGTGGCTGCTTTGCCCAGGAAACACTCTTACCATTTCATTTGATTTCAGTTCATGTCATGCCGTGCTACTCTGGAAAAGAAACCGAAAGTCTATAAAATATAAAATAGAATGGCAAATGGTAAAGGAAGGGAACAGACAAAGGGAGAATAAGAAATTCATACTGCAGTAAACAAGTCGAGTATAGAGAGAAGAGCGTGCTTGACTTGAATTGTCTTGGTTTGGTTTGGCTTGGCTTGGCGTTTGGTGTTTGTCTTAGCAGTTAGATTTGGATGGATGAATACAAAAAATTTAAATACAAATACACGTTCGGCTAGTTTTAGGCAGACTGCCGAAGTCTCCTTGTTCGATGTTCAATTCTCTATGAAACAAACAACCTACAACCAACAACCAACTAGAAACAAAATACAAAACACAAAACACTCAACAGCAATTTTACATGGAGAGAAAACAGAGTAGTTGAAAGGAAAATATAGAAGAAAAAAATCAAACATTGTAAATTGTACATTGTGTATTTTGTACATACATACTTGAAGATTTGAGAATTGAGACTTGCCTAATTTATATTCAGTCATCTTGATCAGTTAGTTTACCACCCTGATTTTGTCACAGCTCACATTCATGTTCACATTGCTACAATGTTTCTCTGTCTGTGTCTCTGTCTCTTCAATTTCTGTACTTGCAGTTACACCTCCGATCTCACTCACTCACTCACTCAGGACTTGTGTACAGTGTACAACTAGTGGAATTTTTTCTAGGATATTTCATAGTCATCACCATCTTCTCTTTACACTGCACTTACAGATATACTTACATATGGGCTCATCCTCACTATCATTTACCATTTACCATTTCCTCACATTATTTAAGTAACTTTTTACCATTTGAAATTTATGAGAGTTGTCGTCTTTGTCTTCTTTTCTCTTGTTCAAATAAAGTCCTACACACTTTTCATTCCATTCCATTCCAATCCAACGTTTCTCTAGTCTCTAGTTGTTCTGCTCTTTTCCACCCTCCCCATTATTCCATTATACCATCACCTTTTCTGGAAATTGACAAATTTCTTGAAACAATCGAACGTCGTTTGTTTTTCTTGTTCCTGTTTTTGTCCAAAGTCCAAAGCATGTTAAAGTGGAAACAAAAGGGAAAAAAGTGTCTGACACTTTGACTTTTTAACCAAGATTTATCTAATCAGGATTTCATATCAAGGAATGGTACTTGGTTATTTGGTTTGGTTATTCATCTTGGTCTGGATCTGGAATCTGGACGGACAGAACGGTATAAAAATAATAATTGGTATTGTGTATTGTGGTTAGGCTTGGTTTGGTTTCTCTAGTGAATTCAATTAATTTACGAGCATGCTGTGTATACAAAAGCGGAAAAAAATTTACGCATTCATGACTGTTGCGAGCGGCTCTCATAAATTCGCAAGGTTAAGATTTATTGAAATAAAAACATGTGTGCAAGAGGCTGGTACATTGTACGTTGTACATGAGCATGTATTTGTAAGGTGTATATTTCTTTTCATTTTCTCGTTTTCCAGTGTCTAGTTTCGAATGTCTAGTGTCCAGCGTCCAGTCAGAGGCTAGCCCATAGCCTAGACCACACAGATATATACAATATATACAATACACAATAGAAGACGTGAAAAAGTATGGTGTATCAAACACACATAAACTTTGTATAATCCACGTAACTATGGGCCATATACAATGTACACAAAAAATAACTACAGGAGGTTTTGAAGGGCAATTATAACACCAGCTGATTATTACACGTTTTCTACTATGTGAATTCAATTGTAGAAGAAAAGTGCAAGTTTCTCTCTGCCTTCGGATTTTCCGTACGTTGTATTTTTTTCTCCTAAATTCCTACAGTCTTTTTATTTTGACGGGTTTTGACTCGCATCAAATGTAGACTTTCTCAAAATCTTGCATCTAGAATCTAGGATCTAAAATTTAGATCCAGAAAGATTCAAAGAGTACGAAATGGAATTGAAAAAAGTAGTAGTAGTAGTAGTTTTGGTAGTGGTTCGATATATCATGAAGTCAGAAAAATTGGATGAGAGATGGCAATCCAGACATTGTACATAAACATTTGGTATATGTGTAAAAATGCTAGTGCATACGTTTGTGTTTGTGTTTTTGGATGTGTTGGTCGAATTTGTACGTTTAGATTATTTGCTGGCCCTGCGTGTCGACTAGAGGCCAGCTATTAATTTAATTACACATTTTGATAACCGGACAGAACAGAATCAGAAAATGAGTAGGTTGTTTCTTCGTCCTCTCCTTTTCTCTTTCTACGTCTACGTCTTGACGTTCCTATCGTTGGCGTTGCTTTGCATTTTCATTCGTTCTATTTTGTTTGATTCTTATTCGTCCTTTTCTTTTTCTTTGCCGTCTAAACATTAAATGTCAGTCAGTCGTTCCTCGTCGTCGATTGTATATTATTTCCCATGTACAATCTACAGTTAACGTTTTGGAGTAGGAGTAAAGAAAGCTAAAAACTGAAAAAATATGCGATATACATTAGTCGAACGTCTAGAGTCTACAATCTACAAGATTCAATTTGTACTAAATATTCTCGTAATTTGTAGTTTTTATACAGCATACAGCATGATCTGTTCAGCAAGTCTTTTCCTATACATGAAATATAAACAAAACAGAAGAGAATGGGCGGAATTTCTATTTCTTTGCAGTTTTTCCATCCTACTTTATATAACAAGGGAAGGCGACGGAAAGTTTTGGGCTTTTCCTCAGCTTGAGAGTTTTGCTTGTAGCTTGTACATTGTACATTGTACATTTTACATGTATGTAAATGTTTTGGTGTGTTATTGTGTTTGTTCGCTCGATTTAACAAATGGCTTTTCAACATGCAACCAAATTGGCAGTAGAGATGCCGAAAATTCAAAGTCTAAAAGAATAAATATCCTAGTGAAATGAATGAATAGGTCGACAGTCGACCATCGACAGGAACAAGGACTTGAATGTAGAACTCACGCTAAAGCAAAACTGAAAAAGAGTACTGTTTGAGTTTAGAGTTTGGAGCATTTGCATGAATTGCTTGATCCTGAACTCTTTTAAATTTAGCTGACGTTTGAACTATGTAAAAATCAGCAGTATAAAAAAAACGTATGCATTTTAAAAAGTATGAAAATAGAATGTTGCTATAAGAATTGAAAGTGTGTAAATCTGAGCAAGAACTGTGTAAACAGAACAAACTTCAGTTCATCGAACATTAAACGTTCAACATTCAGCAATCAAAAATTAAACCAAAGGATGAAGGATGAAACACGGATGGTTCATGGTTCTGCTGAAAATCAATTACACTTTCAACTTTTGCAAAAAAAAAACGTTTCTTCGTGTTTTTCACATTATTATTCTGAGGAAGGATGAAAAACATGGCTGAGGAATTGAAAATTTTTGTGTGGACTGTAGACTGTAGACTGAATATTGAATTAGCCTGTATCACGTATTGACACGTAAAGCAAAAGCATGGAATGGAATGATGATGGAATGGCTCATGGCTGATGGCTCTCACCAAAAAAAGACGGATGAGGAGAAAATGCATACTTAATATGCTTGATATACTTGATGTACTTGATATACACATAAAAGTATGTATGATGGAAGGGGAAAATTATTTATAAGGTAAAATATGTGAGAAAAGTGTATGCAAAAGTAATCATTCAAGTTTTGGACAGGTATGTGAGCAAATTCATTATCTCTTGTTTTATGCTGTTCTGAGCCAATAAATCTTGAGATAAGTAATTGGACGGGTTAAGCATGTACGAAATTGGGAAATAATTTGCTCATGCATTGTTCCAAGTACCTTGCTTGAAATTCAAATTACTATTTTGCTCGCCTCTCGTCTCTCGTGGCTCGGACTTTGTCACGAACATTTAACTTGTTTCAAATTTTTCTCCAAGTATCCCAGCATATAAAACCTTAGAAATACAAATATTTCATATTCTATATTCCACTGATATTTTATGTACAAAATTCGAATCCACATTGTACATGATTACACAAGTATGCATACTGTGTACAATC
This sequence comes from Sminthurinus aureus, assembly GCA_034698265.1. Taxonomy (NCBI): domain Eukaryota; kingdom Metazoa; phylum Arthropoda; class Collembola; order Symphypleona; family Katiannidae; genus Sminthurinus; species Sminthurinus aureus. Next base: position 14,704 of record JAQGBH010003661.1, read on the forward strand.
TACAATTTTTCATTTATACTGGTAGTAATAACAATAATAAAATTATCAAAATCATTTTTAACCTACACGAAAAATCTCAATAATATTCTGCTCATTTCTCATTTCCAAACTGCTTCATTATTTTCCCCTGCATACTAGTAGGTAATAATATTAATCTGCACAAACACACATGTATGTATTAGGAATTTCCACGAATATGAATTTTAGTGAGTGTGTGTGGGCAGTGTATTCAATATTCAATATACTTTGTAAAGCCTACGATATAGATACTTGAAAGGTATTGTAACAGTCTAGTGTATAGGAAGAAAATATGAAAACTCTGACTTTATATTACATATTTAAAATCTCAATTTTTCCACTAACCCCTTATAAAAATAATAGTCTCGAGTCTCCACAATTATTTTCCAATTAACGGTATACTTTTTATTTGATATGATAGAGGATAAAAGATTGGATATTACATTTGACTATGACCAAATATTTATTTAGAAAAATCCATTATAGAAAAATCAAAATTGAAAAATCGTGTTCTTGATCTTGCTCTTTCTCTATTTCAGATCCCTTTTGGACTTTTGGGCTCTCCAACTCAACTTGAATACAGAATACAGAGTACAGAGGGATAATGGACAGTGAATGTTTTAGTGGAAGTGCATAATTAACACTCAATAGGATGAGAGGACGAGCCAGTCTACCAATGTGGAATCAAGTCATGTAACCATGGCCTACAGACAACAAACTACAGTCTACAGACTACCAACTACAGAAAAGAGACTACAGCCTTTGTAATAATAAGCTGTGTGTATGATGTATGTACGTGTGAGAGATGAACTGTTTTTTTTGTTTCCCTTTTGAGCTCTTCATTTTATCAGTATTCATCCCATCCCACACGTGCCATGCCATTCAACATCAGCTTCAGCTCCTTCTCTCTCACAATAAATACAATGTATAAGGATTCCTCTTCTACTGTTTTTCTCCCTCATATACTCACTACTCAATGCTCAAACAATCAGAATCATAATCATAATCAAGGAGCACGAAATTAGTGATTTTATCATTTTAAATTCAATTAGTAGGGATGCTCGGAAATAATATTATAACAAAACAAAACAAAATATAATGTTCCATGCTAGGCTAAATTCACTGTATCATGATGTGTTTGATGGATGATGTGATATGATATGATGTAATGCATTATCAAAATAATAATAATTGTACAATATACAATGCAACCATTGTGAAAATTAATATTACATTTTTTCTTATCGTTCCAGTGTGTAGAGTGTAGAACGTATAATGTAGAACAGGTGCGAGTTGAGAGTTGAGGAAAGAAGGTAAATGAATACCGATTTCAAAATTTAAAATTAAAATGTACCCTGGAACAAAACTGAAAAGCTGAAGAAGCAAAAGAATAATATAATAATCATCACACGAACTGCCCCAGCATTCAAGATTGAAATCAATCTTGTAAATCTCAGTCGGCCATTACAGTCACATTTACTCCAGTATTCCAGATTCTAGTATTCAGACTCCAGTCACAACATGATCTGACCAACTCACAACTACAAAATGAACGGCAGTAGTCAAACTGGCGGAACGAAAATAAGAGTAAAAAGTACCAAATCCTTATTTATTTATGCAATGAAAACTCAGTCTATGTAAATAATTCAATGAATATTAAAACAAGTCTTTTCTATTTCCAATAAAAATGTTAAAAAATATTAATCAAATTAATAAATAACCCAATCAAATCCTACATACGTTTAACATAAAAGACAGACAGTTCATTGTTTGGGATTTATCAGGAATTGAGAACTGAGATTGATGCTCATCCACGTCATGTATTTTCACATGAAAATCACTTTGAACTAAAATATTAAATTCTCAGTAACTCAAAACTCAAAAGTATAAGTCCATATTTTATCCGCACTAAAAAATTTATTATTTATCTGAACAACATATCCGTATACATGTGTATTATAAATGTACAATGACTTATGCATTATGAATTATGAATGTTTAATGCAGCATCATAAATCAAACATAATAAAAGCGTAAATAAATTTGCTTCCATAAATCACAAAATACAAGGAATAAGTTACAATGTTGCATAAAAGCATTCCACAATTTATATGAATAATGTACTGTACAAAAGTCACATTTCTTAAAAATTATACATGTATTCGCCAGTTTCCAGTTGTGTTCAAAGTTAAAAGCCTGTTCTTGTTGTAAACTACAAGATCATATACTATCGTCAGCAGTCACTAGTCACCAGCGACAGCTAAAATACGAAACACAGATAATAGATAATACATAATGCAAGTTTATGTGTAGGAATATTTAGAATGCTAAAAAGAAGAAGGATAAATGCATGTATTACGTATAAGATGAGAGCATAGAGGATAGAGGATAGGTGTCATGAAATCAAAAAATTTGGGCATAATCTACATTGACCTTTTCAACTTAAAACTTGTCCTTCGTTTTCTCATTCCTTCATCTCATGTTGTGGAGTTTATACTGTCTAGTGTCTAGTGTATTGTGTATGGATGCAAAGGGAGTGATGCAACTTCACTTCTATCTCTAACAACACACAACACATGGAAAAGGAGAAACGATGATACGAGAGATGCCCTTAAAGAAACAAGGGAGATGAAGAAAAAGGGCTTTGAATAAATTTTGAGCTTATGTGAAGTGGATTTGTACTTGTATTTCATCACACATTGCTTTTCTGCATTCACATGCTTGGCAGCCAACTAAATTACCAACTAACTAACTCGTTGAACTAGAACTAGTAACCAACGTACTTCTCTTTAGAAATGCACTGTCCTTTTTTATGCCGGCATTTGCCATCCACATTATATATTATCCACTGCATACGTACAACACACAACGTACATAGAAGCAGTAGTACAAAAATTTTACAAGTTATCATCAATATTATTATTATTATATCCAGTACAAGAGTTTCTATGCGATAACTGTGCTTCATATCCACATATATGAGTTTGAATCTATATCCTACATGTAATTATCCAGCTTGCAGAGTGATAAATGTACACCAGCTTTGTTTTGCTTTCTCATACAAGTATGAACACAAAATACTGAACATTTAATAAAAGTACAACTTTCTTAATACAATTTTGTAGTATTATCTTTGATTGATATTCATACAATCAAAAGAACATCAAATATTACAACAAATTGATGCCTGTAGTTTGCTAAGTTTTGTAGATATCTGCATTAGAGAATCAAGATGCATTTTTTGCTGTTGCAGATACTACTTTTGCTTTTTTTACAAGATTTTTCCTTAAATGTAGACTTTTGCACTACTTTTAGGCTCTGATTTGAATTTCAGTTTGCTTTGGTTTTTAATCTCCTTGTTGTGTGCTGTGTGGAAGTAGAAGTACAAGTTTCGATGTGCATAATTCTGTCTTTAATCTATGTAAAATGTACAAATCTACGGGAATCCTTGATTACATGGCGTGCATATATAATATTATGCATAGTATAATATAATATAGTACATAGTTCTAAATGTAAGTGGACGAAGATGATAACATACGAAGTCGAGTGACGTCGAGTCAACTTTACTTGGTCTTTTGACTTTGAGCTTGTTCAACGTTTAGCTTTTTTTTCTTCGCCTCACATTCTCCAAATCTCCAAGTTGACTCCAGGCCATGACTTTTTTTATCCTCTTTACATATATGAACATGAAAATGGACCTAAAGTTGACATTTTTCATCCAAGTTGACATTTGTGGTGGGAAGACAAGATGTACATTTTTTAAACTCTTGTCTTGTCCTCCTGATACTGATAAGGTTGTACAGTGTATAATATTATTATATTTTACATTATACATTATGCATTCTGTTTGTTGTAGAATTAGATACTCTCTCTGATATCTTTATGTTTACTTTTCATACTAAGTTTCAGGGTGGAAAGTTAGAGTTGAATGAGAGTTTTTGTCTTACTCTGAATTATAGGCTAAACATAATAATACAAGCCGATCCAGAATCCAGAATAATGTACAATGTACAGCGCCAGTACAGTAAAGGATCAGTGATAAACAGTATGAAAAAGAGAACGGAAAAGTGTAAACTGTCTAATAAATGTGAGTGGAAAGGAAATTTTTCTTTTTGTCATTATCTTTGTCTACTTCTCATTAGTCTTGTGTCATGTGCTAACTTGTTCTTTAGGGAATAAAAACATGGAAAAATATACTACACGAGGCTCAAGGACAATTGTAAAGTGCCATTTTCTACATTCGATTGAGCATTGAGCCTTTACCATTTTACCATTTGCCAGTACACTTTCTTTGGTGGTAGATATCGAATCTGTACACCTTCAACAAAAACATTTCAACAATTTCAAAATTTCACCAATGATCATTTCAACAATCAACATTTCAACAT
>JAQGBH010003662.1:0-19105 GCA_034698265.1 Sminthurinus aureus
ATTTGCACATTTTCTGCAGTACTAAAATGGGATTTTTCTCTATGTAATCTCTGTAATCTGGATTACAGATAACATGTAATCTGTAATCGATTACTTTTTTTCAGAAAATTAAAATTAATCTGTAATCTGGAATCCGTAATCGATTACAATTTGAAAGTAATCCACCGAGCACTGCTGTTTTTAGCATTCCTATGAGCTCAAAGTTTTAAATAAATTGGTTTTTTTGCATTTAATTGATATTCATGAGAAATGTAAAAGCTGTGAGGCATTCTTCCACAAGAATTACTTTGCAATACAACGATATCGTAAATATTTTATAGTTTTTCCAATGCCTAAATTATGATAGGGTAATTTTTTCTGTTTTAAGTCAGATTTTTCTTGCGTAGGGCGCCAGAGAGCTTGCGTAGGGCGCCGAAAATGCTTGCGTAGGTTTGCGTAGGGCGCCGGAATCCTAAGACCGGCACTGGTGACAATTATTTGGAATTTGGAATTTGGTCGCCTTTTTTACGCACTTTACATGATACTCGCCCAATTTTGCAATCTATTGTTTCGTTTTTTGTTTGGAGATTTGAGTTTGGAGTTTTGAGGAAAATTTACAGGGCCAAAAAGTTGGCGAATGACAAACTTTGATCCAGTTTCTTTCCGTTTATCTCTTTCAATTTCTCGATAAATCCAACTCAACTTGATACATGTGCAATGTGCATTGTGCATTCACGTCTCTGTTTTATGTATCTGCAGGATGTGAAATGTGAACTGAGAGTTGTGAATGATGATGGATTTTACTAGTAAACTTGCTCCACGTTTCAGCATTTTAACATGTTTTATCCTCTTTAAAAATGGAATGAAATTTACCAGTAAACGATTAATCGAGTTTCGAATGTCCACGTCTCAGTAAAAACTGAAGCGCCCAATTTGTTTTTCCTTATCCTTATTTTCTCATTGTATAAAAGGAGCAGACAGAGACGAGCAAGAATCATACACAATACACAATCTGAAAATCACCCAAGAATCAAGAACAGTAAAAGCAATTTTTAGGCCGACCAAACTCAAAAATTGAGTGTCGATTCACTGAATTTTGAATCAAAATTGGTTCAAGTTGAACAGTTTTGAGTTTTGAGGTTTTTTCAAGAATGCGGAAAATTTTGATTGTTTTCCTGTTTGGGTTTGCTGCGGTCGTCTCTGTCTGCAGCTCAATCGTTTCCTCAAAATCCAACAAAAAAGGAAATTCCTCTGGAATTTCGGACAAAAGTGGAAGAGCTTGAAAAATTTCAAGGGCAGTTGACAGAATTCAAATCATCGTGGGAGCCGTGGGGAGAAAACAAATCCCTGGCAAAAACAGAAATGAAGATCCGAAAGCGGAGGGCGTAGGAAAAAACAACAGAGAGAAAAATCACTCCACTCTTGACTCTTTTATTTCCATCCCCATTCCCGTTTTTCCATCTCCATAAAACTCTCTCATATTTTCAATTTCCCATTCCAATTTCTCCTCTCTCATTATAGGTTGCAATAATTTAACTTTTAAATAACTTTTAACAAAATCTGTCCAACTTTTTTAATCGATGTTTGGTGTTCTTTTAGTAAAATAACAACTAGTAATAACTTTTGAATTAAATTAATTCGATAACAATCATCAGAAATGAAAACGGTTGACAGGGAAAAAATGAAGAATAATAAATAATAAAATAATTATTGTATATCTGTCTCTGTCTTCGAAATATAAGATACTGAACCAAAATATTATTATTATTATGATTTTGATAATCTTGTCAAGTCCAACTTCCTCTTCGACCTGCACCTTTTCCGCTGCTAGTTCCAGATGCAGTTCTAATTTCATTGAGAGAGCTGGATCCAGTTATCCTCGAGTCATTGTCCGGATCCGGATCTGTTTGCACGGAACTTTCTGTCTTGGCTCCTGTTTTATTCTCATTCTCATTTTCGTACTCAACGCTATCCTCGTACTCATCATCACTATCCTCCGTTTCCGTAGTTTGAGATTGCAAAGTTGGAATTTGACCTGACCCCTGACCTTGACCTTTGCCATCAACTTGATGACCTCCTTCAAGTTTTTTGTAAACATCATCATCTTGACTGAATGAGTTTCGATTCCTGTTCAAATTTGACCTCGGTCTTCTGAAAGGGTCATCCCAGGCGACATTTAGGTGAAAAATTTGGCGGTACAAACAATGAGAGTGCCAGGCGTTGTACAGGTAGTGACCGCCAATGAATATGAACTGAAAGGTGTAAGTTTTAACATTATAATTCAGCCAGGCGAGAGTAAATAGCACCACTTGACACACCGTCACCAAAATAGAACAAAAAATGTGGAAGATTATCAAACTGCCCAATTCCTTAAAAAATACAAATTATTATTAAAAACCTCATTATTATTATTATTATTTTTCTTTCGAGATAGAAAATGGTAAATTCTTTTAATTGTTAACCCGCTTGCTAATTTGGACGGAAATGGGCGCGAGGATAAAACTGAAGAGCGTCATGATCGCATAGACGGTGAAAAATGCTAGAAATACAAAAACAAGAAGAGACAAGGATATCTTGAATCTAGATTATTGATTCTTTTTCTTTAATATTATTGGTAGGAAAATTTTTGAATTTTGACTCCTTACCAATGTCTTCTGCATGAAATAAAACGAGGGCGTGCTCATGATAATGAGAAATCACATTCATTACGAGTATCCATAAAACTTGGAGGGTGAGAGCTTCAATCTGTCAAATGTAAAATAATAATAATAATAATATTTTTCATGGCGGGATTTTCAAATTCAATTTTCTACAAATATTTTTAGATTTCTACAACAAGTTTTGTTTACTCACGAGATCACCCTCCGAATTGTACATAAAGGTACGACGAATGCTTCGTCTTTTGCACAGGCAGTAGCAACATCGCGCCCTCTCCACGTCCTCTTGCGGTATATATTGTAAATAGTAGTCTGCAATAGGCTCCCCATAAATTTGAACGTAGTCACCAACAGCTGCTTCTCCGGCTCTGGTTTTAGTTTTAGGTTTGCGCTCTTTTTTATTTTTATTATTGTTATTTGAGCCTGTGGAATTTCGCCTCGGTTTTCCAACCATTTTTATAAACAGTCACGAGTATTCTGTCATCTTTCAAATTGTTATGCAAAGACAAAAATTTCTTTGTCCAAAATTTAAAATTCAACTTTCAAAATTTTGAATTAATCAAAATATAAACAACTTTAATTTCTATGGCAAATTATTGATTTTGACATTTTTTATAGCTGCAGTTTTTTAAACGGAATAAAAATAGCAGTGGCTTAGCCGGTGGTAGGTAAAAGTCAAAACTCAAAACAAATCGTAAATAAATAAAACAGCACAAGGGAGAGAAAATTCAATATTCAAAGGATTTGGGAGGAAAAGTTGCCCTTGAGAATTGCGCACGACGGGAACAGTTCAAATTCAAATCTCAATTCTGATTCTGGAAAAAATTGTACATTTTATATTCTACACAAATCACAAATCATAAATCTCATTTTTGATACATTTTTACTTTTCATCTAATGTTTCCATTGTTAAGTATTTTGACATGTGACACTTGAATTCTTATAAAAGTTTAAAGCGTAGTTGATATGAAAAATGGAAAATTGTGTTGTGTGTCTCGTCCAATTTTGCCCAAGTGACCAAATTTCCCGTGTCCAATTCACAGATGAAGACAGCAGAAGGAAGAAAATCCTGAGGGTATTTTGTTCACATTTTAATCTGCCCTGGAAACAGAATGAAAATGCCAATGACGATGACAATGAAAATGTAAGTGAAGAGGAAAGTGAGAGTTTGTCCTCGTTTCCATTTCTGTTTTGTGCCGAGTGTAGAAATTTGGTGGTTCAATTGTCATATTTCCAGGATCAAATCGTGTGCATTCAAAAACTCGTACAAAAAACCATAACCAAAATCACCACTAAAATTATTAAATCAACATCAGAAAAGGACCGTCAAAATTACTCAAAAGCCGATGCGGATTCTGAAACCCAAGAAAATGGACTCACAACGAGGGACAAAACTAATTTTAAATATCGACAAAGAATTCTTCAAAGTACATAAATAAACAAATTATTGAAATTTTAATAATATTTTTTACTGCATTTTGACCACTCGTTGACCCGTTGATTCAATTTAATAATTTTATTTTATGTTCTGTTTTTGTTTTGTGTAGATTTCAACCCGCGAGTGGATTTGACAAATAGTCAGCGTCAGAGTCAGATCGAGAAGAGTCCGAAAAAAATTCAGAGTCAAACAACAAACACAAATACAAATGAAATCAATTCAACAGCCACAGAATTTGAAAATGAACAAGTTTCAAATAATGAAGATTACCATGACAACCTCATAAGCATGGAAGATATTGCTGTTGATGTTGAAGTTAAAACCAAAGACGACAGAGTTGAAGTACTTGAAGTTGAGCCAAGTGCAGAAATACCAGAAAATTCATCCTCTCTCTCGTTGCCAGAAGAAGAACAAAATGACAACTCCAATTTAAACTCGGTTTCTGTGAGCAAGAAAACCAAAAAAAAAAAAAATGTGATAAAAAAAACTAGTACAAAAACCAAATCCAAATCCAACAAAACATCTAAAATACCACCTCTTCAAAATCCTTCTGGTGCAAAAGATTCTTCAGATCTGAACTCAGACAAAGACAACGGAAACGGAGATCTAAACCGGAACCAGAAATCTGTGGAGGATAAAATGCGCTCTGATACAATTGAAAATAAGGGTGATGGGAAATTTCTCTATAAAAAATCATGGCCTTTTCACATCATCGACGACTCTCAATTTTTTCAATGTGACACTTGTCAAAGTAAAATTGGATTTCACAAAAATCCTAAAGCCAAAATTTATACTGACATCACCAACCACATTATAAGAGAGCACATGAGTACGTTAAATTTTTTTATTTTTAATTTCTACTGTTTTTAATTGCTTACTTTATAAAAATACTGAAATATAAAAATACACCAAACAAACTACGATTTTTATTGTCAAAATGTACATGAAGATTAATTTAATTTTTAATGGTATTTTAAATGTAAAATTTCAGGCTGGTCCAACAACGTGGAGCAAAATGTGGAGGATGGAACATTCCAGTTTTTGGACAAGTGTACTTTTGAAAAAGTGGACCTTGGATTTAAATGTGGACACTGTCCCAAAATCTACACAAAAGTTGGTTCATTAAAACGTCACATTCAACTTTATCACTTGCCAGGTAAAAAAAACAATAAACAAAAATAAATTAGTAGAATCTTGTCTTCTTTTTTTCAGCCCAATGTAAAATGTAAACTTAAAAAATATTTTATTTTTTTATCCACACATTTTATTTTTTATTTTTAAAGGGGAATTTCAGTGTCCGAAATGTTCTGTGTCATGCCGAACTCGAGGACTTATAACCCAGCACACATGCCCACGTAAACTTGAGACCAGAAACCAAACTATCGAAGTGAGCCCTGGAAAATTCATCTATAACGGGAAAAAACAAAAGTGGGAATTTGAGAGATTGGCCAACGGGAAATTTCAATGTGGGTCTTGTGGAGCCATGAGAAAAGCAAAAGACAAATTAGTAGGACATTGCAAAATCTACCACGATGGCAAGATAATTTCCGTTTCATACCATCAATTTTTACATTATTTTTACATAATATAAAATACATCAAAAGTAAAATGTTTTATTTGTTATTTATTATTATTATAATACTTGTTTTTTTCTGTAGATTTGACGACGCACATGTGTGATGAGTGCGGAAGGATATTCAAACTGAAATCATCTTTAGACGAGCATAAACGGAAACACTTGATAAAGTCTGGTCTCATTGAAGGACCAAAATCCCAAACTCCGGTTGTTTGTCCACTTTGTGGAAAGACGTACAAAGGGGCGTCTGGACTTGGAGTCCACATTACAAGCAGTCACAAGGACGAGGACGTTGTCATGACAACAATAACAACAGCAACAATTCAACAAGAAAACGAAAGACAAGTGGAGGAAGAAGCAGAATAAAACCAAAGAATTCCGAGCTGTTTGAATACGCTTTCCATAATTTACATAAAATGTCAATGGTAAAAGTTACCTCATGATTTTTTCTCAACTTGGTTTAATAAAATGTTACCTTTTGTACAATAATAATAATATAAACTAGAGTAAAAGATCCAGGATTTATTGTGAAACATGTAATAATAAGTACAAAGCCAAAGCACAATTTTCACTTGAAAATTGTTGTGAAGTGTCAATTGTCAAAGGGAAGAAAAGTCACCCTTGAGAATTGAGCACGACGGGAATTTAAATTCAAATTCAACTCTCAATTCTCGATTCTGTACTCTGTACTCTGTACATTTTACATTTTACACATTTTTGATATTTGATACATTCCTCTCATTTCCATTTATTTTCAATATAAAGTATTTCCGTCATTAGTATTTGGACATGTAACACTTGAGTTCTTAGATAAAGCTTTAAAGTTTAGTTGTCATGAAAAATGGAAAATTGTGTTGTGTGTCTCGTCCAATTTTGTCCAAGTGATCAGATTTCCCTTGTCACATCCACAGATAAAGATGAAGAGAGCAGAAACAGAAAGAAAATAAATTTGATCTATCGTAAAATCCTGAGGATATTTTGTACATATTTTAATCTGCCCTGCAAACAGAATGATAGTGAAAATGACAATGTAAATGAAGAAGAAAATCAGAGTTTGTCTTCGCTTCCTTTTTGTGTCGAGTGTAGGAATTTGGTGGCTGAATTGTGTATTTTCCACGATCAAATTGAATCCATTCAAAAATTCATAGGAAAAACCATTGCCAAAATCACCACTAAAATTATAAATACAGAGATACCAAAGGACTGTGAAAATTACTCAAATTCCCATTCCGATCAACTTGAAACCCAAAATCAAGAAAATGGGCTCGCAACGGGGAAGAAAACTATTTTCGGATATCGACAAACAATTCTACAGAGTAAATAAATAAGCAAATAAATGACAATAAGTTCAATGCCATTGTTTTTTGCTTTTACAATACTTTTTTCACCAATATTTGATGTAGTTTACTTAATTTCATTTTTTCCTTGTTTTGTGTAGATTTCAACCCGCGAGTTCATTTGACAGACTGTCGGAGCCAGATCGAGAAGAGTCAGAAACAAGTTGCGACTAAAACAACAAATGAAATCAACTTCACAGTCACAGAAATTGAGGATGTACAAGATTTTAATGGGGAAGATTGCCATGACAACATCAACGACGATGTTGATGTTGATATTGATGCTGATGTTAAAATTGAAGAGGAAAGAAGTATGGATGATTCAACAGCAGAAATATCAGAAAATTTATCCTCCCACTCGTTGTCTGACGAGGTGGAAAATGACAACTTACAATTAAACATGAACTCAAACTCGGTTTCTGTGGACGAGAAAACAGGAGAAAATCTGATGCAAAGAATTCGTACAAAATTCAAATCCAACAGAAAATCGAACTGTCCACCTCTTCAAAATCCTTCTGCTGCAAAAGATTCTTCAGATCTGAGCTCAAACGCAGACAACGGAAACGGAGATCTAAACCAAAACCAGAAATCTCTGGAGGACAAAATGCATTCTGATACAATTGAAAGTTTGGGCGATGGGAAATTTCTGTACAAAAAATGTTGGCCTTTTCACGTCATCGACAACTCTGAATTTTTTCAATGTGACACTTGTCAAACTAAATATGGATTTTACAAGTACCCTAAAGCCAAAATTTATACTGACATCATTTACCACATCGCAAAAGAACACATGAGTACGTTTTTTATTACCTTTCTCCTGCTTTTAATTTAGACGTTATGCGAGAATTACAAAAATACAAAAATGCACATAAAATAAACAATAAAAGTAAATATTGTGCTTAATTTAAATTGTGATGTTAATTTGAATATGTAAAATTTCAGGCTTGTCCAACAACAACAACAACAACAACAACAACGTGAAACAAAATGTGGAGGATGGAAAATTCCAATTTGTGGACAAATATGCTTTTGAAAACAACCCAGGTAAAAATTATAAGTACAAAATTAAGTAAATTGAATATTTTCTCCTTTTTTTCAGTCCAATTTAAAAAGTAAAAAGTAAACTCAAAATAGTTTTGTTTTTTTACACATGTTATTTGAATTTAATAGACTCACACTCTTTAAACTCTGAAAACTGTGACTTCCAATCAGACAAAGACAACAAAATTCAAAACCGGAACCGAAAATCTCTCGAGGATGAAATGCGCTCTGATGCAATTGAAAGTGTGGGCGATGGGAAATTTTTGTATAAAAAGTCATGGCCATTTCACATCATCGACGACTCTGAATTTTTTCAATGTGACACTTGTCAAAGTAAATATGGAGTTTACAAGACGCCGAACAATAGAATTTATGCGGGTGTCATAAGGCACATCGCAATAGAGCACATGAGTACGTTTGTTTTTGTTTTTTATTAGTAATTTCTACTGCTTTTAATTTATGGTTTATGCGTTGAAATACAAGTGTCATGATGATTTTGAATTTAATATGTAAAACTTCAGGCTGGTCCAAGAAAAAGAACAACAATAACAACGTGAAGCAAAATGTGGCGAATGGCAAATTCCAGTTTTTGGACAAATGTAGTTTTGAAAAAGTAGATCTTGGATTTAAATGTGGACATTGTCCCAAAATCTACACAAAAATTCTTTCCTTGAAAAGTCACATTCAACTTTGGCATATGCCAGGTAAAAAACAAATAAAATAAGTAAAAAATAAGTAAACAATTTTTCTCTTTTTTTTTCATCCAGATGTAAAATGTAAACGTAAAAAATGTTTGTGTTGTTTTTTTATTCACACATTTTTTATTTTTACAGGGGAATTCCAATGTACGAAATGTCCTCGTTCTTACCGAACTCGAGAAAGCTTACGGAAACACACCTGCTTTGGCAATCAAGAGATCAGAAACCAAACTATCGAAGTGAGCCCTGGAAAATTCATCTACAACGGGAAAAAACAAAAGTGGGAATTTGAATTGATTAATGGGATATTTCAATGTGGGTCTTGTCCAGCCAACAGAAAGGCTAAAGACAGAATCACTGATCACATTTGCAGATCTCACGATTGTAATTTACGTTTCATTTCAAACTTGAATTTATTTTACACTTATACAAACTACAAAAAAAAAATGTTTGTGTAATTCATTTACATTTTTTTAATCATAGTACCTGTTTTCTATTTTAGCTCTGGCGCCGCAAATGTGCGATGAGTGCGGGAAAGTATTTATGGTGAAATACCATTTAACTCTTCATAAACGAGGACACTTGAGGAAGGCTGCTAAAGCTGAAACCCCTAAATCCCAATCTTCGGCTGTTTGCCCAACTTGTGGAAAGATGTTCAAAAGTTCAGCGGGTCTGGGAGTTCACATAACAAGAATTCACAAAGAAAACCACGTCGCCATGACGACAACAACAATTCAGCAAGAAGACCAAGGAAATCCGAGTGATTTGAAATATTCATGTGGAAAATGCGGGATGAAATTCCTTTCTCCCGTCCGATTGAAAAAACACGAAGAAAATTGTACTCAACTCATTTGTCCAAATTGTGGAAAACAATTTAAGTGTAAGCAACATTTTCAAGCTCACGTGGACAGACACAACAAAGTCTACAAATTCTTTTGCGACGTTTGCAACAAGGGATTTCTTCAAAAGTGGCAGGTTTGAAATTACAAAACATTTTCCTCAATTCTGTCAACTTTTACATAGAAAATAGAAATCATTGTTCTTAACTGATTTCGGTTCGTTTTGCTTTTCTTCTTTTCTTCTTGCAGGTGGCGAGACACAAAGAAACCGGGGCTCATTCACAAAAGGACGAGACAACAAAATCCAAAGAAAAGTCAATGCATTTTAATGCCACGGCCCAGAAACATAAAGGAAAAAGGAAACGGAGGGAGGCAGAAGAATCATCTGAAGAAGAAGAACAAGAACAAGAATCTGCAGTGGAAGATAATTCACAAGATTCCGAACAAGACTGAAGACAACAGAAAAAGACTGAATACATTTTCCTTGGTTCAAATCAATTTAATAAAACAATGTAAAATGTCAGTAATAAAAAGTTGGCTCATGATTTTTGTTCAACTTGAACTAGTTAAATAAAACTTAACTTTTGTACAATGATATAAACTACAATACTTTGATATTTGGTGGTACAGAATAATTAGTGAGCATGATCATCAATGCTATTTTGTGTGCTGATGATTTATGTCTTTTAGCCACATCCCGCTTTTCCCTACAAACTATGCTGAATAAATATAATGACTATGAACAATGAATAACCCAGTTCTCAGTCCAGAGCCAAGTACTGAGTCTTCCCTCTATCGACTATCGACAAGTGATGAGTAGACTCGCCACACAGGAAACAACAAACCCGATGAAATTTGGTGTGCTGATTCTTTCGAGCACGTGAAAATCTCCGACTTTCACACCAATTTCCGGAATGCCCTGAATTTCAGTTTGAAATCTAGCCGCTTTCCCGCCAACAGGATATTTTTTAATGGTTGACAAGTTGGCACTGACCCTCAGTTGACCTTTGACCTTCCTCCAATTTTCAGGGATTGTGAATGCTCTTTCAAACATGATTGAGTAGACAAACATGACACAGACATGGGAGTAGGCAGCAAAAATGCTTGTGAATGGGAATTGAAAGTTAAAGCGACTGGCGAAAAAAGCGCCAAAAATGGCGTAGAACAGCGCAATTTGTTTCCATGTGAAAATATTGTGGGCGTAGACGCGGTTGAAGAGATGAATGTAGAGAAAATGACTCTGCATTTCATTCAGTAGTTTTTCAACCGCACGGACTCGGGGCATTTCAATTGAATTCCTAAAGAAACAAAAAAAAATGACCAAAATACTCACGAAATTCGAAACAGATGTTATGTTGACATATTAAAAATTTAATTATAGTTTAGTTTGACAAGTTTTGATTTCTGATTGTAACGAGTCGCCCTCAACTTTTGTACTCGTCTTTTCCGGCAGAGTATCAAAACATTTACAGTTTTCTCGGGCTTTTGCCTCTGGAAGCAGTTTCTCTCACGTTGATAACTTTATGTCGTGTTTTTTCCCTCGTTGGCCATATCCTGTTCTTCAGTAAATGTCAGGCGGAATTTGGACGACTGGATCTTCAACTCAGGTAAAATTACAAACTGTCGAGTTTGTCATGTTTTCACCTACAATTTTCATCACTTTTCTCAAAAATTATGGAAATTATTTATGAAAGAAACATCATTCTCTATTGCATTTTTTGTTTTGTGCATGCGTGTGGTCGAGTAGAAATCTAGAGGGGAATTTTCAAAGTTGTTCCCTTGAAAATCGAAAGGTCCGGAGAGAAAAGTGGATTCTCCGTCAGATTCTCAAGGAGCTGAAAGAACTGGAGGTTTTTATCGAGCTCTTCAACTGCTGTTTTCCTCCCTGCATTTTTGCTCTAAAACTTCTCTGTTTGTCTGTTTCCACTCTCTTTTACTCTTTCACGATTCGGCATTATTTCCAACATTTCCCGTTTCTGGCTGCTTTCACTGGATACATGGCCTTCGCCCTGACTCTGATCTACGGAATTCTGTACCAAAAAGCCTTTTCAATCCCCGAGAAGATGAAATTGTTGAAAAGCCAAAAAGCCTTTTCAATCCCCGAGAAGATGAAATTGTTGAAAAGGGGAATTTTACTCTCTGCTCACAAATCAACAGGAAATGCTACGGATGAAAATCGGAGCTTTGGTTTCGGTTTTTGGGCTGAAATGAAGAGAGAAATCTGGGCAATCCGAGATGTTGGTGTAAAAGTTGACGGTTTTCACACGCTCGAGAGAGAAAGTACACCACGATTTGTGGACTTTGTGCTGAAAGATGTGGTAAATCTCCTCGTCACATTTCCACGATGAACAAGAAACAAGAAATGAGCACAAAAAATATCTGCACTTAAATTAATAATTAGCATAAAAATGCTGCTTTCGATTCCATTAATCATCATATCTTTTGACATTTTGAAATTTGTTTTCTACTCCCGCGTCACTTGCGAGCTCAATAAATCAGAATTCATAACATTTTTTTACATTTAGTATTTAAACTTGATTTTTGGTCATTTATTACAAGATTTCAAAGGGGTTTCAACTACTATTTAATTTCTTGTACTATATATGTATTGTACACAGTACACACGGAAAATATTATATAAACGAGAAAATTGAGTCATGATGATAATAATGATGAACATTTTATAACACTGGTCAAATTAAAATAAAATGCGGAGGTTTTATTCTGATATATCGCATTTCCATTGAAATAGTTATTAGTTAAAAGTTAAGATTCATAATTTTTACATAGAACATACAACATAAAGAGGAAGAAAAGTAACATTAATATATTTTATGATTTATTGACATTGTCAATTGTCAATGCTTTATTTTGTGCTACATAATAATATTATACATTCAACAGTATTATAATTCGCATTTATTTAAATTAATATCAAGTAGTGTAAAAGGTGCATGCAAATTTAATACACATGGTGAATTTGTAGCGCAAGTGAATTTATTCACAAAATTATAGTGATGCCAAAGCCCCTTGTCATTTAATATTTTTTTATCGCGGGAGTGTGACGAGTAGATCCACGACTTGATTGACGACAAAATCAATGAAATTTGGTGTGGATTCTCGCTCCATCGTGTGGAAACTCCCAACTTTTATCCCGATCTTCCGGATTCCCCCGATTTCTCGTTTCATCTCAGGCCAAAAATTTTTAGTTGACTGTGGATCGGAATTGAACTCTGTCCTTGTCGATGTCGATCCTGTTCTTTGGGCAGCGACTAGAAACTCATTTTTTAGCTCTTCCGTTTTTTCAGGGATGGAAAAAGCGTGATTGTACTGAATTCCGTAGACCAGAGTCACGCCGACTGCGATGTAGCCGGTGCAAAAGGAGATGAAGGGAAAATCGTGGTAGTGACAAATGGCAAAGTAGTAAAAAAATATGCAGGTGAACAAGCAAAGGATTTTCCATGCAAAAATGCACGAGGCAAAACAGCGGTTGAACAGCTCAACAAAAATCACGAGTTCCTTCATCTCCCTCAAAATTTGGCGAAGCGTGGAAATTTGCATTTGTTTTTTCATACCGCCATTTTGATTTTGATTTTGACCTCCATTTTGATTTTGACCCCGGTCACCACCTGAGCGACCCCGAAATTGTTCTTTAAAACTGCTGCAAAACCAATAACAAAAACAATAATCAACAACTATTGCCCATAGATTGAAATTTCAACATGAAATTCTGTAACCATAGCAACCATTTGAAAAAAATTTAAATTCTGCTACCTTAACTGAAAATCCAGCCGCTTGAGTTCCGCCTGACATTTGCCAAAGAACAAAAGTTGTACAAGGGTCGAAAAGTAGATGGTGACACAAAACATGGTCATAAAAACTGCTTCGACCAGAAAAAGAGCAGAGAAGCTGTAGAAATTTTGATACTCTGGCGGGAGACTCGAGTACAAAAGTTGAGGGCGACTCGGATCGGCTGTCACAACGCCCACAGTGAAAAAGTTGGTCAACACCGTTACAAAGGAAAGTGGTCTGATCAGGAGTTCGTCAAAGGAATATTGTGGTGGCCACGCCAACAGAGGGCGCACTCTGGAACCAGATCCGGATTTTTTTCGGATCTCCGTTGCTGAAGCTTTAAACGACTCAATTTCCTCGATTTTGTTTCTAGTTTGCTTTTTTGCCCCATCATCTGAAAGAAATGAGTAAGAATTTAAAAAGATTGAACTTTAGTAAAAACAAATTCTGAATTTTATAAGAAAACTTTGCCTTTACCTTTGTTTTTTTGATCCTGTTCATCATCCGCCAATTTTTGTACAGCGTTTTCTCGCTGCTGAAAAAGCTGATTGAACACCATCACACATTCCACCGAATGGACCTCAAAGAGACAAAATGCGACAAAGCAAATGATGCTGAAATCTATGACAGCCATAACGTGGATTGTGAAGTGATCCCATCGGAAATATTTTTCTGGCTCGATGACCGTCGACTGAACCAGTGTGAAAATTAAATAAAAGCTGTAAAGAATTCTGAGACACAATAAAACCCGCCAAACAAAAGCTCTTATTTTGTTGAACTGCTTCTGAATCTTAATTTTGCCCCTCTTCTCATCCATTTCAATTGGGAGGATATTCATGAGCGAGGATATTTTTAAGGCTTTGAAATTCCATCCGTTTTCTTCAAATGTCAACATTTTGCACTGTTTTTTTAACCCCGGAGTATTTGATTTTTGAGCGTCTAAACTTTTCAACCTATTCAAACTCAAATTGAAGTCAAACCGTCAGAATTGCAAGGAAATGTTTTTGCCGTGTAAATTAATTTCACCGAGTAGCGAAAAAGGAAGAGGGAATTGAACAGTGAATGTTTGAAGCGAGTGTTGCTATGGAAATGACTGGAGCATGGAGCTGGAGCTGAAGTTGAGTTTAGTTGAGAAACAAACAAAAGGAACATTAGCGAAATACCAACAGAAATCCAGGTCAGGAGAAAGCTCTTACGTAATACAGTGTTAGCGTTCCGTCGACATCGACCACGGTTGATATTCCTAAATTTAATAAGTGGATGGATCAGATATCAGATATTCGTTGGGCTTAGTCATACCCGTGGCAGCCGATGAACATTGCGGATTCACTCATATTCGTCAGTCTATGTACAGCACTTAAATTCAACATACCATGTCCAACTATGGTAGAAATAAGACGGAGAAACTAAGAGAAAAAAAACGGAGAACACAGTTTCTTCATTAGTGATACCAAGATTCATTTATTATTTACATGTTAATCAAGCTCAACTAAAACTTACTCAACCGCACACCGTAATTCCTAAAATGACAAATGCGGACTCGGGACAAATATGTTAAGATTCATGTCATTCTGCAGAATTCCGCCTTGTCTATTCTGCATGCTCACATAGCATAGCCTGCGGGGTAGCATGAGACATGACAGTTGGACATTGGACATGGACATTTTCTGTTGTGTGGTGGGAAATGGACAACTGTTGAAAAGTGACTATTGGAAATTAGAAATTAGAAGCAGGGTGATTATTTGGGCAAATACGGTATTCTTATTTCTTTTCCTATGTCGAGCTGTTAATGGACAAGTTCCCTAGTTTTGTGGCCAACTCAACAGAAACTAATGTAAATGTTCCAAGTTGTTCTTTTGTTTCAGGTCTGATGTCTGTGGACACGTCATGTCTAAAATTCTGCACTCGGAACACCGACGACCGACGACCGACATTTCTCCCCATTTCAAGCTCCTCTTTCATTCAGTACGCAGTTCAAGTCAATTCCCGTTAATTTCTTTGAAATGGGTATTTAAAATGACATTTTTGGGAAACATATTTCCGACTTTAAAAAAACTGGAAGCTTGGTTTTGAAATATTGTTTGCTGAGTGGATTTTTTAAATCTCATTAAAAAACTCTGGACTCTATGGCAATTACCATGAAAATATGACGAGTAGATTTTAGATTTTAGATTCTAGATTTTAGATTAAAACTGGTGAGAAAAATTTGTAGTTGTTGCTCTTTATTTTTTTCCCCGTCTCGATTGTAAAATGTCAAGTGGGACAATTTTTATACTGATATTGATTGATTTGATTTACTTATTTATTTATTAAGTCGTATTAACTGTACAAAAAAACTGAAAATTAAACCCCGGAAAACCTTTTCAGCGACTTGAATTGCATAATAAATTTATTATTTGTACGGCCATCTTTAATTATTAATTGTCACTTCAAAATGAGCATTTCATATAAATATCTGTGAGGATTCCTATCGATATAATTTTACCACTTGGACTTGGCCTTGCCAGTTTATTTAAAAGCATGTGATGATTAATTGAATCAAAAGCAGCATTTTTAACCTAATTACAAATTAGAGTGCAGTCTGGAATTACTTTTGTGCTTGTTCTTTGTTCATTGACAATTTTTGACATGACGTGTCAACAGTCAACAGAAAAGAGACCAGTTGAGCCGAGCCAACCCGAAAATCGAGCCACAGGCAACGCGATAAGGAGACACAAAAGACAAAAGGGATTAACCGAATTCGGTTTCAATTTCCGTGGGTGGTACATTCTGTTTTATCGTATTGGCATTGAGTATTGAGTATTGAGTATGAAACAAAAGAACAACTCGGAGCATTTACCTAAGTTTGTGCGTCACAAGTTTTGCAACTTTGCAAGAAATACCACGAAACAAGAGGTAAATGGCTCCAGAAAATTGTCAATTGTCGATATTAAGTGGAAATGCTGCTCATTTATTCAGTTATATTTTATCGTCCGTTAACTCGAGGAGCGTTAATTAAATTCCGTATTCACAATCCACAATCCACAGCGACTGCTTTATATAACTCCATTTTATTTGTTCCATGTTCCACCGACATCCAGAATACAGAGTACAGAGTCCAAACCAAACTAAAGGATAATTGAGAAATTATAGAATGATGAATAAATTAATCATAATTCATTATTCCAACTCTTGTCTTCTTTGGTTTGCCGTAAATCCACATTTGAAATTCCATATTCAACGCGGTCAATGATCAATGATTTTATATTTTTTTTTGGCAAATCAAAGTTTTTCCAGCATCTAGGATCTAGGATCTAGCGTGCGGCAAAGTGGGTATTTAATATTTTAATATCAAGTACTCACGCAGACTTTTAGCACGAAAATTGAAAATTGAAAACTGAATAGCTTTTGAGCACCAGTGTGGAATTTGGGAGCTTTGGAATTTGGGATTTTGGTTCATTGTCAAGTTTATAAACATGAATTTATTTAAAATCGAATGCATTTAAGTGGATTGTTTCCTATTCAATGTTCAATGTTCAATGTGATCAATAATTCTATCGACCGACAACGGACATCGGACGATCGTCATCCCCATTTCTCCTTCTTCCATTCCATTCATCCTTCATCGCCACCATTTACATTTGCATGTACATTTAGCTGCTCAGTTTAACTCAACTTGTCCCAAATTTTGTCCTTGTGGTACACATTTTAAACAGATTCAAGTTCCACATTTTTCACATCCTCTCAAATCTCAAATCTCAAACCTCAAATTTCAAAGTTGTACAAAGAAAATGCGGATTTTGACAGGGGAAAACAAGTAAAATGTGTTGTGTGTGAATCCGCAGGTTGTTGATTATTGAATATTGATTTTTGGCTGTTCTTTGGATTCGCACTAAAATTGGAATTGGGTTTTGGCATTGAGCAAAATATTAGTTATATAAAACGGAAAACGGGGTTCATTTAGAATTCGCAAGAGAAGAGCGCGTGTATTTTATCTCTGCTTTCGCCTTGAGTAATGAATATTGAATATTGGCTGTTGAATGTTGAGTGTTGAGGTAAATGGATCAAACAGCGTCGCAGTTGTATAAAGAGGAAATTTTATGAGTCCGTAAAATAACTCATAAAGTTTTTCTCTGGTTTTCCCAATTCTGGGTTCTCGCTCGAGTGTTGAGTGCTTTTTAATTAACTCTTTTGGCTGGATATTGGACAAAACAGCTAAATAATTCATGTCCAGTTTTATCGCACATTTTAAGAACTCGGTCGCTCTTTCTCGCTCTTGTTTCTTGCCTGTTGCAAGTGGATGGAAAATATTTAACTTGGAATAAGAAGCACAAAATAGACCAAGTCAACGTACATTCAAATATGCAAACCCGTTTGTTCCTTGTTCGTTGTTGGTTGTTCCAGGTAGCGAAATGAAATGAAGAGATAAAACGGCTGGAGAAAATTGAATTTGGCATATCTTTTATCGTCATCAAACGAGTCAGGTTTGGTTTGCCTCTGAGTTTGTCCACGACTCCCAAGTCAAAACCGAAGCCAAAACGAGGAAAAGCGTGGGCAAGTGAAATCAACAACGGAACAAAAACAGACGATCGGCGCCAGACCAGTGGCAGTCGGATTGCAAGTACGAGGAAAGAAAAGGGAATTTTGGTGATTCCACTTTCGACATTCCTTCAACATTTGTCGTTCATTCCTCAAAGTTAAACTTGACTCAACTCAACTCGGTTTTTTACTTGCCATTCAATTTCAGCTCCTTTTTATGTTAAATTCAGACTTGTCTTTTGCTTCACATTTATTTCCTCCTAATCATTTGACCACTGACCAAGTTGAGTAGAAAAGCAAACTATTTTTGACATTTTAAAAATCATAAGGGGAAAATCGGAAATCGGGTTCAAAATGTTGACCCTGGAAGAAAACGGATGGAATTTTAAATCCATCCAAATTTATTCCACTTTGAATCTTCTCCCACTTGAAATTGAAGAGAAAACAGGGAAAATTCAGAGGCAGTCGAGTAAAACAAGAAATTTCCTATGGCGGATGCTTTTTTGGCTTGGGATTTTGCACTGTTTTTACATTTTCTTGAGACTGGTGCAGTCGACTTTGGTGGAGCCGGAGAAATATTTCCAATGGAATCATTTTATCATTCATCTCCCTTCTGTAGTAACCTACTCCCTGTTCAACTTTATGGGATTTCGCATGTTTGTCAAGAATCCGGAAGAGTGTGTGGTGGTCTTTAACCGACTTTTTGTGGACCGGGAAAATCCGGTGGAAAAAATGATGGAGCAGGAACAGAAAGAAGAACAAGAATTGAAAAGGAAATCAGCAGGAAAACGTCAAAAACGTGGAAAAAGAGGTAAAAAATACCAAATATCAGAACACATTTTGTTTATTCATTTAGCTTTGATTCCTGAGCCTTTTTAGGGTAGCGCAGTGTAGCAAGCTACCCTATTAGTCTGACCAGATCCGTCCGTCCGTCTGTCAACCCGCACGGTTATTGCATATTCCTTGATGTGCCGTAGAATGGGCGAAAGCTGCACAGCGCAGCGACATAAAATTTCCAGTTTATTACGTTTTGAATTGAACTCGGTGGTGGTGCTATCTAGCGGGAAGATATTTAAACTCGGTGGTAGCGCCACCTAGCGGGCACTTTTTTGAAAAAATGGACATTGTTTATTACATTTAACATTTACAATAAATTTATTTATTTATTTGAACTTTATTAACGTGTTTAACTTGGGTTGACCGAAGTCATCCGTACAAAAGACGGGTCTT
>JAQGBH010003663.1:0-19100 GCA_034698265.1 Sminthurinus aureus
TTCTAATGGCGATCCCCGTCTTTACGAAAAAGACCTAGCCAGGCTCGACTCTCCAGCCAAGTATCGAAGGTAGGACCGGAGGAGGTGTACAAGTACTGTTCATCACAATACGAGTCGCACGCTCTAGCCACCCGGACACTTGGGCTGGATTAATTCCCATTGCATTATGCATTTGCACCTCATGTGTGGTGTGGGTAAGTATAAAACATGTAAATGCAACGTGTAAAATCAAATTTATGATCTGAGAACTTTTCCCTGTATTCGCGTATTTATATAATAAAATAAACCATAACCTTCCGCAATAGACAAAAGACTTCCGCATCCCCGTGTTGTTTCGCGTTGCAGTAATTTGTATAAAGTATAAATAATTAATCCTCAACATTGAAACACCTCATCTACTTTTGGATCTAGGGTATTTAGTATTTATACTCAGCTCAACCTTGATTTTATCCTGTTAAATCCGGTCATAATGAAACTACACAAGTGTAAGACACTTGAGTAAGGAGTGATGAGCATTGATCAATATTTCGAGAAATTATACACTTGACGGAAGCTGGAAGCATCAGGAAATATTATTTTAGGAAAGGCGACCGAGATTACATTTCAATTTGGAAACTGTTTAATTTCCTATTTCCTATCAACTATATTAAAACTGTAGAGGGCAGTGCAAATTGTGGATTTTGCATGTGACAGAGAAGAAGAATCATCATGACTACGACAAGCATCCTGAAGTGTTTACTTCATTTGCTTTAAACCCTGCTCTGTATTGAGAGTTGAGTATACGTATACCGTATACAATCTTGAATCTGTAAGGAAGAAAACTGTCAGCTTCTCTACAAATACTTTCATTTTCACAATGACAATGGACAGCTGTTTGAAGTAGAAGTAAGGAAAAGGCAAAGTGACGAATTTTGTTATTTTGTCCGTCTTTGTAAAAAGAAACAAGGGAGTTGGCTAGGATTGGATTTATATTTGGGTTGGTTTTGGTTTGTTAAAAGTCAGTATGTAATTTAACGCTGGAAAATGTTTGTTTAATGGATATGTGGGTAATGGACTTTTGTCCTTGAAAAGAGTTTATTGTCCTCGTTTCTCGTTGTTCAGTTGTCATTTCCGGGAAGCCGGATTTCCTGTGAGTCGATTTGAGTTCCTCTCTGTCAAATTGATTGGATCCTCCACTAAATATGTTCAGGAATAATCCTATCCCCAATTTCCAATTCCCGATACCCAATACCGAGTACCCAGTACTCAATATATAAAGATCAAACGGTGAATAGACAACTGGAAATTGGAAAACTGACAAGTAGCCAAAGTATTTTTTATCATGTATAGCGTTCTGGTCAGTATAAAACTAAATATAAATAAAACCACAAATAGCGAGCAGCAAACATCTCCACTCAGTTCTCAATACTCCATACTCTATACTCTATACTCCATACTCAAAACAAGCTACAGGCCGCTGTTGTTGGAAACTGTAAACAATGATCATGTTCTTCATTTCTTCAGCTTAACTTGTCAACTCAAACTGTCCTTTTACCCATAATCCATAATACACCATTATTTTTCCTTTTCTCTATTGCAAAATCGAATTCCAATTCTGGTTCCTTTTCCTCTCAAATTCCCAAACAAACACAAAACACAAACACATTGAGGTTTGAGGTACATGTTTTTATTTTTCATCCGCCATCTTTATTGCGCCATTTTATTATTATTATTTATTACTTATTAGTTATCCACTACGAGAACTATGATGTATTTTCTTATAGTCTATATAATATACATTACGCACATGTGGTTAGGTCGTTTGAAGAAAATAGATGATGGTATAGTGAATGACTCTTGCCCCTTGAAATACATCAAATGGACGAGAAAGGATACCACGCATTTTCAAAACACATAAATAGTAAGCATTGTACACAATACATATTACATATTACATGTGACAAATGTATTTATAGTTTATAGTACACAAAAAGGTAGCAGCTCTATATACTCTGTATTTCTTATCCTCGTGGAACATGGAGCACGGAGTATGGGAAATAAAATATGTTTTAACATGTAGGTTATAGATTATGTGATTTTGCTGTGATGTAAAGAGGTAAAAGGTTTTATTGTGTGGTACATACTACATACGCATAATACTACACACGACATGCACATATTTTATATTTATATAACGTTAAAGTTAAAATATGATGTATGATGTAAGTAAGACATGAGAGGTTAAATTTGGAGTTTGAAGTTGAAGGTAAAACGTGGATTTAATGACGTGTACATATGACATATGAAGATGTGAGCCGAAACCAGACAATGAGATTGATGTTCATTGTACACGAGTATCTCACATCCAAAACGTTTAAAACATTGTGCAGGAAAAAGATAATTTTTTGATGGATTTGTAAGGTAAATGGGAATGGGACAAATGATAAATGACGGTACACGGTAAAAATTATATTTTATATTGTACAAAGTAGGGAAGGCGTTGCACACGTGTAGTTTTTTTATGTTTTATTGTATGTGAGAAGATGAATTACCGAGAAAGTGAATATCTATATATATTATAATATATGTACATTCATTACAGATACTCACATCTCCCTTTATTGGTAGGTTTGGATTTGGGTTGGGTTTTGTTCTGGTCGCTT
Source organism: Sminthurinus aureus (assembly GCA_034698265.1). Lineage (NCBI taxonomy): Eukaryota > Metazoa > Arthropoda > Collembola > Symphypleona > Katiannidae > Sminthurinus > Sminthurinus aureus. Next base: position 2,643 of record JAQGBH010003663.1, read on the forward strand.
TTCCCTTCTCCGCAATTTTGCAAAATGAAAATGTACCACAACCGCATGAAAGTGCACAATTTACAGTGTCTATTGTCTATTGTGTTGTGCCGTAGACCAACCGAAATTTTGCACTATGGTGTTTGTTGTATTCTATTTTATATTGCGTATTATCGTATAGAGTATAGAGTTGGGCTGTATTCATCCATGAAAAATCCGTGTGGAGACTGGGTGAAAGTTTAATGAGTTTCCGCTATACTCTTTCATTCATTAATCATGCATCATCATGCATTAAGCTCGTTGGTACACTTCCATTTCCATGTTCAACATACAGCAGACACGATATACACAGTATGCAAAGTGTATCTAAATAATAAAAGTTGCCGTGAAAGCAAAAAGCACACGCTTAGCATTTAACGTAAATTTTCCTCGTCACTTGACAAGCTCAACCTTTAAAACTGCAAAGACGGTGTGTGCATAGCAATCATATGCAAATTTCATCCCTAACTTTTTAACATTTTTCCTATCCATAATCTGTCCAGAAAACCTGGAACCTGGCCTGGGATCTAATACCTACTATGTATATTATTAATATGTCGGTAGTCCGTATAGAAAAGTTTTTGATAAAATCGGAAACAAGGAAAAAAGATGGAGGAGGGAGTAGGAAGATTATAAAAAAAGAGTTTATTCTTAATAAATCTTAATCTTCTGCTCCTTTCGTTAAATCTCCTGTTGATTATATATTTACATATTTTTCCCAACAACACCACACGATGCATGGCGCAAGTCTCTTCGTACATACAGAAAAGTAGATCTTTTTAATTTTTAATACATATTATGGCACAGTATGTAGGACGGAAATTTTTAAATTATAGATAGAAGATAGAAGTATTATCCATACAAAATCGAAGTACTTTCAACTTTTGTTCCATTATCTTTCATATATTTTCCCCTTTTTATGTTTAAGTCAAAAAGGTTAATACTTTGCCTTCCAGCATTTTTACGAGTGCATCTATAAATAAATAGAAAAGGAAAAAGTGTACCAAAAGTTTGAAATGCGATTTCGCTTGATTTTTGAACATCTTGAAAATTTGATCATTGTGCTTATTTTACCTGCTTGATAGGGTTTTTCATAAGACAACGTGAAGGATAGTTGTATTATTATTATCAATTTGTGTTGCACAGAGCAGTAATTTTTAAGGCATATTCAGCTAAGGCTAATACGTAAGTAAAAAAACACTGTATTACAATTTACAATTTACTATTACTGTCATTATGTTACCTATACTGTTCACCGTTGCTCATTGTTATTTTTGAAAAGTAATTATGGTTCTGTAACTAGTTTACAATGGAGGATGAAGGAGACGAGGAAGATGACGAGGATTAATTAAGCATTCTTATAATGTCTCGATTAATTCTCATACATAAGGTTTTTGACCAGTTCTACTGCGGTGTCTTGAATGTAGGATGATCCTGCAGAAGTTTTTACTTGTAAATAATTGTAGTGCATCATCCTTTATCCATCATTTTCAATTTTCAAGGTAATTACAAGAATTATTGCTAACATAATACATATAATATTATAGCATACAAGCACCTTTGGCATTTAAAATTCTCTGTGGCCTCAAGAGGTTGCTTAAAAGGTCATTAGATGTTATGTTTCCATTTGTATTTTGCATTTTATCAATATTTTATTGAATAGATTGAACTATGAACTTATGGTGCTTGAAATCTTTAAGAATACTTTAAGAAGTAAATCATTTTAAGTCTATGTTTCCAATTTGTTTCCCAACTTTTAAAAAAAACTGCTGTACAACAAAACTAACACGTTTCCTTGTTTTTTACCTGTATTCTAGATCCGATGCGATGGCAGCTCAAATCTCAGCAAACATATAGCGGAAGTAAATGTTTTTGAACATTTTGTTTCATATGTTTATATTGACTATTTTCAATATTATTCAACTATTATAGTAGTTTGATTACAAAATGATTTCTACATTGGATTAATTTTATTTAAAGTTCTTTACAGGTTCTATTGTCGTAATATTATGTAATGTGTAATGTGTAATGCATCATAATATTTTGTATTGTTATTTATTATTTATTATTTATTTCCTATTGTTGCAATAAATCTAAATTTTTACTTGAATTTTTATCGGAGATGAACAATGTAGATAAGCATGCATTTCTGAAGCCATATTTATAAATCACTGTCTATTGTCTATACTCAAAATTCAAACACGGGGATATCTTTTTTGTACATAGTATTTATTATTTATTTCGATTCATGCAGACTGTCACGTAGACATCTAGATATACTCAATGCTAAACTTTTAGCACAATAAGTACTAATTAAATAATAATGTTTTATACGGTCATGCATACATTGATTAATTAGTTGAATACATGCATCCTCCACCAGCTTCTATAATTTTATTATGTAGTATCATGGAATGTTGTTGAGTCGGCATCACATACATTCATAAACTAATTAGACACATACCGACAGACAGACAGACAGACACGACACCTTTCATGGAAATTAAAATGTTGTAAACACTTTGTACTCTGTAGACTGTAAGCTGTAGACGACGCTGATTGAGATTGAGAATGGTGAATCATCGACAGGATATTTATTAGGATACACGTAATTATTTCAAATTGTATTATGTTACATACAGTTATTTGAATAATTTCATAAACAAATGTACATATATGTATGTATAATGTATAGGGAATTGAGAATTGAGACTTGAGACAGTCATTCGTATTAACAGTAAAAACAATTTTCCCGATTGTCCTGGAAAATTAGAGCTATGGGCTATGAGTTGTTCGGGAAATATATTATATCTATAGGTATTTTTGGGAGCATGTAAAACCTACATAATATAATATATCATATATCATATTCAAATTTCAAATCTACACAGCTTAATTCTTTTTTATTTTTCCTCTTCTTTGATGGAGTGACTTCTGATGAGTATTGTAATGTAATATGGAAGTGAAAGACACGCTTTCACGCGTTTATCAGTATGAAAGGTAATTTGATTAATTGTTCCAATTAGTAGAGAATTGAATCGACTCATGTTTCACGTTACAGGTAATATTCTGTCTTTTTTCATGTTTTATTTTATTAGTGTCTACATTTACTTACGCCACATGCATACACAAAAGCCTATGTAATACAATATGCACATCTAATATTTAATCACGTGAAATTTCCTGTTTTTTAAACGATCTAGAATCTAGAATAAAAAGTATTGAAGGCTTTTTGCGTGTACAATGTACACACATATCCTGTTAAAATCTATCAAGTTAATTGATTCTTTGCTCGTTGTCAATTAAAACTTTACCTCTCCATTTACATTTTTACTGTTTTCTATCAGACTATCAGACTGACCAAACTAAAAGCTACGGAACTAAGTAAAACAATATACTTGGGCAAAAACTCTACGCTGACTACTGATTTTGCATTTACTTTTCAAAGTCAAAGCTCTGTGCAAAAAACCCACTAGTTACGGTTTAACTTGATTCGACGAACGACATACTTGAAACTTGTAAGCTTTTCTATAATACAGTTTCTAGTTTCTATTTTGTTATTTTGCTCCACATGAGCACACCTATAGAAAATAGAAAAAATGGTTATGCTGCTGAGGATTATTTTTTGTCGGAGCATTTTTCAGTGCGTTTCACTTCAAAAGATAGAAAAAGAAATCAGTTCAATGTACTAATGCTAGTTGATCCTCCTTCAAGGACAAAGAAGATGTATTAAAAACATAATAATTATAAAAAGTTTATAGAAAAATAGATAGACAAGAAGAAGAAGACGAAGCCCTCAAGAGCAGTGGAAAATGGAAATAACTATTCAAAAAATACAGTCAGTAGTCAATGCAAAAAACAAAAACAAAAACTTTGAGTATATTATTATATATTATTATGTTTTATATTATAGTGTAAATAAAAACCCCTTGCTGTTAAATTACATGACTGAATTGTAAATTTTTTCTCCCTAATTTTCTTGATTCCACTTGATTCTTGGTTCTTGTTGAACTGTATGTTAAAAAACAAACTTTTCTCATATTCTACGTAATTCTGGTATCTTTTAATGACTCTTATTTTTGCAAAATTAGCCAAAAGCATTACGTATTAAGTACTTGAAAGTTGAAAATACCCAAGTCTTGAGTCTTTTGAGTCTCTAGGAGCATCTAAACTCATTTTTCAAATTAAAAGTTTTCTTCAACTACCGATTATGTTCTTTGGTAAGTGGGAAACAGAAAACATACTACAAAATTAAAGTTGAACTTTGATAAGCTTCTTTTATATTTCATTTACATTTAGTTAAGCCTTAATTTTAATACAACACAAAGCACAAACGACTGAAATAATGCGCATTACAACTTTGTCCATAAAAATGAAACGAAATAAATGAAGGAGCAAATTTCACTTTACAATTTTATTTTTTCATGTTCCATGCCCTTTGTCATTCGTCATTCGTCATGTATACACCCATATTTATTTTTTTGGTCATTACTGTCAATTGTTTTATTTGTCTGGTGTAAATATTTGAACGATCCCCAAGAACAACCGCCGATCTCGTTTTTGTTTCCATGGTATTCACATGTTATTAAATGAGAGCTCAAAAACGAGATCGGCGGTTGCTCTTGGGGATCGTTCATTTACTGACGAAAAATGTCTAAATTAAAAACTAGTTGGTGGGTAAACTGAAACATAAAATATAAACAAATAAAGAACAAAGAACTCGTTGAGTTCTGAGTTTTACTCAAAATTCAACCCGTAGACGATAATTTTACGCTTTACGCTAAATAGACTTGTGATGTTGATTTTTCCGGCACACATTTTATCATTTATAATTTATACGTATATTTGTCAAAAGTTGAGAGGAGGAAACTAGAAAACTGGAGGAACTGTCATTTTCCTGTCATCTTTTTTCTGCTCCAGCAACCCTTTTGTCCTATGTATTATACTTTCTCCTGCCGCTTGACTCTTTGTCTGTTGTCTGTTGGCATTTGGCATAGCTGCGATGATTAAAATTTTTCTCGTGACTCGTGACTTTGGTCTTGAATCTTTGAATATTTTCTCTTTGCAAGTTGGAAGTTTTGTTGATGGGTAGAATTTAGTGCGTAGAAAGCAAAAAAGTGAAGAGTCTCATTTATTACGCATATTTAATTTATGGTTCTGATGCCTTTGAATTAGTGAAGCCTTCCACACTCTGACAATTTATTTTTCATCTGTGAAGCCTAAAAAAATATTTAATATTCCGTCCAACTCCGAAGGCTCTATTATTATTATTATTATTATTATACATTCAGTACTCAGTATTCACTACTCAGCACTTTTCTTCTAACTTATAAATATTCAGGAAAAACTGTAACAACGGCATCAGAGGAAAAACGATGAAAGAGAAAACAAACGCTCTCGAAAATTCTCGTCCTTAATTTTGGCACTGTCACAACTAACAACTCTGCATCATACAAACTACAAAAACTAGAATACAAGTGGTAGAATTTTTCCTCGGTTTTTTCTAGTACCAGTATCAGTATACGGCATAATATACAAAATATTATTTCATACTATATAGTATATAGTGAATAGTGAATATAGTTGCAATGTAAAATTATAGACATAATATGCAGGCCGGCGTATAATATGTGTTTAATAGCCAACAGAAAACAGGATTTATTTAGATGTGCATATGGATTTCGGATGTGAATTCCAGTGTTTGGAATGAGGGATCGGAAAATTTGAAACGTTGTGACTCGCCAACTTGAGACTTGAGACTCGAGACTCGAGACTCGAGACGTGGAATTCATTATTTGTTCAATTTCAAAGAGTACAAAGGTATGTTTGACACATTTGTCGACATTTTAGTCATTAGTATTTCCGGTTTTCGGGTGAAAGATGTCAGATTACGTGGGATGTTGAGTGCTGAATGGTGGTGAAAGAGGAGGAGGAAAACATACGGAACTTCATTCTCTCACTTCCTCTCTTTGCTTAATTAATAATTAACGAAATCAAATAAGGCCCAGAGTCCAGAATCCGGAATCCGGAACCGAGACCAGAAGTCACATGTACATAGAGGCTAGACGATAGACGATAGACGGTAGATTTATTTACACTCATCTGATCCGAACAGTCAACATCCAATCCCATCCAAACCAAACCAGCATCCAAAACAGAGAACCCACACAACCCACCAGTTATCTCCTGTTTAATTTATAGCAGATTAAAAATTGGGAAAATGGATGTCTATTCACTTGTCCTCTATCTGTGTCTGTGCCCGTGTCCGATCTTACTTTCTTTTTTCACTGTCGGTCTCTGTTTTTGTTCCATGTCCCATGTACATTTTAGGTTGTACACTGTACACTGTACACTGTACACATGTTACATGTTCGTGCAGAGAATAGAGAATGGAATTGAAGTGAACATGAGGCGGAGTAGGAGAATAGTGTAGAATGTAGAATGTGTTACATGTTACTATTTGCCATTTGCTTCATGTTCAAACGTCAGACGTCAGATAACAGACAGCAAACAGGATGAAAATTTCCATGAAACACTCTAAACTCTAAACTATAGAATATAGACACTCAAGCCTGGAGCCCGGAACCTCCAGTAATTTTGTGGACTTGGGTCATCCGTGAAGAAACAAGTAGAAGAGGAGAAAAAGCGAGAATGACCAGCAATTTATTCATGTAGTCTGTAGTCATTCGCTATACAAAATATACAATACACACGTAGGTAGATATTATATTATATATGTACAATGTACATTCTCCAGCCAGATCCAGAATTTATCTATATATGCTATTCATTTGACTCTTTTTCCCTTCTCTTTTGCAACTCGTTTAGACCAGACACCAGAGCATGGCTTGGAGCTTGGAACTTGGAACTTGGAACCGTGGCCAAACAGCTATAATAATAAAGCTCGTTGTGTGCTGTGTGTGTGTGTGCACGCAATTTAATTTCACAGCGGTTTTCTCCTTAACAAAGTCTCTTGCTTTGTACTTTGTATTTTGGGTTGTACATCGTACATTGTACATGTATCCGCAACTCACAAATTTACGTGTACGCTGATGCTTCGACCTCGATCCTCGATCCTCGACTTTGTCCTATATTTTTATTTTCACGCTGAACGCTGAACGCTGTAGCCTGTGTCTGTGTATCCGAATGTGTTCTCCAAGTGTGTGTGATGAGACCACTCCAATTCCGACTTCGACTTGCTCTTCAACTTGAACTAAAAGTATGAAGAAAAAAAGGAAAAGTGATTGCACTTATTCTGCTTCGTGGCGCCCAATTATATTATTACATTATATATTATATATTATGCTATACATATATTAAACCACACTTTGTATTATGTATTATGTATTATGCTTTTGATTATATTTACTATTTACTCAAGGAACCATTTCATTATTGTACACACTCGCATTCTTGTAGTATGTATTTCGTATCTGGTATGTTGTACGTCGTGTGTGGGATATTTGGTGCGTCGTACTCGTACTCGTACGTAACTCAAGTCTGGAGACTGGAGACTGGAAAGTGGAGAGCGTGTAAAGAGTAAAGTTTTAAGCGTAAAACGTAAAATACAAAATGTAAAGAGTACACGCACTGAATGCTGTGATATGTCATTGCCAGACTCAGCTACTCCTATCTCTTCTTCTCCACCTTCTCCAATTTTTCCTAGCGTACTTTCTCTACTCTCTTTAACCCAACGCTCTTCTTTTCCTCTTTCCCGTTTAGCACTAAATAGATGGGGAATGGAGAATGAGGAAAGTGCATTCTTCCTGGTTTTTTTCCAGCAAAAAATATCGCGTGAAAAACATCCAAAATAATTCTAGAGTGAAGAAAACATGTTACACGTAATAAGTAAAAAGTAAGCTGCGTGTGCTCCAAGCTGGATTCTGGATTCTGGGTCCTGGATTCTCAATCCGGAATCCTGAATGACGATGTTAGTTCCTGGAACCTGGTTCTTAAAAGTTGGAATGAATGATTTGTAAACGTGTAAGAGGATTTCCTTTTTCATGACGGAGATGGGAGATGGGAGGAGGCGAGAGTAGGCACTAGGCACTAGACGGTCATGTGTTGAGAGTTGAGAGAAGAGAGAAAAGAAGTAACCGAGAAATTATCTTGTTGACTGTCACACTTTCTCGCTGTTCACTATTTGCTGTTCTCGGCTCCTACATCTTTTGCCTGCACTCGCAGATATTTATTATGTGAAGAAAAATTCTGCTCGATCCTCAATCTCCTCTTTCACAATACACACACAATACCCAATACTCAATGTCTCATTTCTCATTGTAAAATGTACAATGCACGCGGCTCACAACATCCCATCGCATCACATAATATCATATCAAAACAGAACACAACGGAACGGAACAGATAGGCAACAGAATATCTGTAAAGGAGGAGGGAAGTAGGGGAAAGTAGCTATATTAGTATCCTTAAAAAGAGAGAATTCAGAAAATTCAGTGTGTAATCAGCATATTGCATATTGCACACGATCCGGATTCCGGATCCACTCATGAAAGAAAATAGAAAAAAAGAAGATAAAATACGGAATACAAGAATACGACTACGAGTACAAGTACGCGAACCTGATGCTTCTCTTTCAAATTCTAAATCTTCTGAATTCTGAACATCGGACATAAAACATGAACACTTATCATATGTACCATGTACAAAATATATAATGTACAATGTAAAAAGAAATTACAAGAGAAACCACCATTGTAATTGAATTTACTGCTCCTGTCTTCAAACTCCGAGCTCCAAACTCTACTGACTGCGAACTACGAACTGGGGAATCTGCAGACGACAGTTATTATTAAACTAGGAGGATTTTGTATAAAATCTCTTTTTTTCTCTGCTGGTTTTATCATCATCTTCATCATCTCACCATTCACCGTTCCGTTCGTCATACACAATTTCAAGCTTCCAGCTCAAGTTCCTCTTCATTATCTTGAACATTGTACATTGTACATGCTCCTGTATCCTGAATCCTGTACATTTTACATGTGTAGGATATGAGATATGTTTTGAAAGAGATGAAATTGTATTACATGCATTTAGATAGAGCATGAATATGGTATCTGTTCGAGCTCTGCACGTAAAACACCCACAACCCACGCTCTCACACTTATGAGGGTATGAAGTATGGAATGGACTAATAACTAATGTGTAGAAAATATCTGTAGTCCAAGAAAAAACTTGGTGAAAAGATAAAAATGGGAAGGAAACGTAACTCCGGAATACGAAATACTCAAAACTAGATATCAAATATCTACAATCTGCAGACTGTGTGATGTGTGATATCTGGTAAATGATAAAGCTTCATAATTAAGAAACGCTCGAGAATCCAGAAATGTTCCATGTGAATATTATTATTTTTATCTACAATTTTACATTGTATGACATTTTCTGTCCACACGTTTTACTTTTTACTTTTTACGTGTTACGAGTCTGGTCTGGTTGAAATGATTCACGTACTACAGATATCTCTGCATTCTGCATAAATGTATGGGAAAAGAGAAAAGGGAAAGGGCGTACTCGTTTTTATATTAAGTTGTGTGTCACAAACACACTCAACTATTTCATTACCCTGTCTCATGAATGTCAAGCAAAGAGGGGAAAATAATTTGATTATCATGAGACATGAGACTTGAGTTGTAAAAATAATATATGCGCATTGTTTTATTTTTTATTACTGACAGCTTTATGTCTTTTCCATTTTCCGTTTCCAAGATCTTGTGCCTTTTGTAGTTTTCAGAACCCAAAACCGAAGCTAGACAACAGCATAGTTTGTGAATTTTTATACGCCAAAACAACTACACACGACGTATTAAAAGGATGTCATAATATTATATGAGTGAAAAATTTCTGTTATATTTTCCTCATTATTTGCATTCGTCGTTCGTCCCCATGGATAAAAAGTATTAAATTATTTTATCATTTATTTTCCAGTTTCTTCACCTTGCTCCTTTTGCATTTTCCATTGCCTTTTGTGTACCGTATGCGACATGCGAAAACCAAAATTTGCGTGGAAAAGTTCTAGAGATTTCAATGTGGATTCCAGATCCAGAGGATTTTGATTTTGAAATTTGAACACTCATGGCATGGATAAAACTGAACTAATCTCTCGTATCAAGAAAAACGAAAGTTTAGTTAAATTAAAATTGAAAGTTGATCAAAAACTAGCACAAATAGAAGCTAGAAAAATGTCTGAACCATCCGACAATCCCAAAACGGTAACAATTGCGTCTCAAGTGACTGGACCAAAAAAGGACTCAAGAGCGAGCCAAGTTGCGGATCCTAATGTTTTGGGTTTTGCAAGTGAACAGACTCAGACAGGAAAGAAGAGTTCATTGGACAAACAGTCCTACTCACCTACTCATTTCAATGCAACAAATGTTCATCTCGGACCGATTCCTTCTACAGTCTACCACTTACGCACTCCCGAAACTCCAGATTCTCCCGATTCCGGAACACATGTTAAAAAACCAGCAAAAAGATTTGGGAAAAGCAAGAAAAACACTTCCATCTCTGTAAATATTAGTAAATCATGAATTATGCATAAAACAGGGTATTTTTAATTTTTATACCAAGAATCAGGAACTAACTTTGTGAAATTTTACATAATGTACTACATTTTCGTGAGCCTTTATCCTTTATCCTTTTCCGTTATTTGATTTTTAACTTCTTTTTCCAGGTTAAACCAATTGACTTGTACATGCCAAGAAGAGGTTCACTGGGGGTTAGTGGCGTCAGTAGATACATTAGCCAAAAATTCCGTACCTCGTAAGAAACGTAAATTATAACTCCGTTATTAAAGTTTTTACTTCATATTGAATATCAAGAAAAGATGTACATTGTAAATAATTTAAAGCAATCCACTTCTCCAAACACTTCCATAATAATTCACATTTAATTCATATTCACTACGACTGAAATTGTCATTAGTCATTAGTGTATTCATTATTACTACTCCCATGTATGAATTAAAATTCATGGACTACAATGTACACTAATGAACTAATTTGAAACCAAAAGTTTCTAATTATTCTAAAAAAAGATGGGAATTTTGTATTCTATTCATACGATGTGAAACGTAACTGAGTAAATTAAGTCTCCTCTTTGTTATTCTTAATTCTTTACAAAAAGCAAAAAGCATCAAAATTCAAATTCCGTTCAACTGTTAAATTAAACATGAGTTTTTCTTTTGTCATTTTAATCACAGTGACTATCCTGAAGATTACGAAGGACCTTTTGACGGCGAAGACAGGGACAGTGAAAATGATGAGGTATGTTGTGTTTTGCATCTTTTTAATCTTCTATCTAATGCTTCTTTCATTTCTCGTTTCCCATAACTCATAATATTTATTTGAAATGCTCAAAGTACAAAGTATAACATTTACATGAATAATTTGCAAACTTTTGTACTTTGTACTTTGCATAATAAACAAAAAACCATTCCATTTGAACAATAATTATTGTCAATTAAACATGCAAAACTGAAGAATGTACAGCAGAAATACGAAATACATTTTCTATTTTCTATTTGTCCAGTCAAGACAAAAACGAATGCTGAGTCAAACCCGTGCAGTTGGCCAAGTGAATGCGTCAACCATGGTAAATGGTAAATTTTACTTAATAATTGTTCATTATTTTCCATTTTCCATTTAAAGTAAAATACTGAATTCTGAATTTAACATCTCATTTAGTATTTGGTATTTGATATTCACACAATTGATGACATATAAAATGTACAAATGTACAGATTTAAAACGGCGGCATATTTTTATTAATTATTATTATGTGCAACACAAAATATAATGCAGTTATTACTTAATTTTTCCCTGTATTGTGATAAAAACAAAGGCGAGACCAATCGGCTATAGAGAGCTGAAACTATTCTCTCGGAAAGATGCAGAACCAGCAAGTTACAAAGATGCTGAAACTCAGGTCAGCACATTTTACTTTGTTTTCGTGTTTTGTGTTTTATATTTTATCCGTTTCCCACTTGAATTTCAAACCTTGGATCTTGAATCTTGGATCGAGTTTATAGTTAATAATATAAAGTTCAAGGTTCAAATGTTGTGGTTATTTGGTACAATTACCACTAAATTTGTGATCGTTTGGTGTTTGGCTTTTCTTATTGATTAAATGTGAAATGTAAAATAGACGGGAGAAACTCTACGTCTCAAAATTATATTATAATTTGTAATTACATTAGACTCCAGTCGTTTTGACTCTTAATGATTTTTGATTTCTGATTACTGCTTGCTATTTACTACATTTTCTAAAGTTTTTCCTAATTGACTCATTTAAACTTTCAACTTTCAACTATGGAGTTTTGATGGGGCTGAACTTGGCTTGACGGTCTCCAGTCTCCACCTCTGATCTCTGCTCTAAACTTAATAGTTAATGCTCAATTTAAATGACTGGAAGATGTTTCATGACTATTAGTTTGAGATTTTACCACTGCTGTGGGTGTACTTTATGATTTCTAGTTTGTAGTTTATATTTTATATTTCCATCAATCTTGAATACAGGATAGGGACACGAAGTGACTTCGTGGTCATGTCACAACAATTTACGACGTACTTTTTCTGTTTACTGTTTGCTATTTGCTAATAAACATTAACACAGTTGACGCTTGACGTTCTCTAGAGTACAAAGCACAAAATACAAAATACATAATACAGAGTCCAGAATTACAAAACAAACTATTACAAGAATAATTGAAAAACATGAGCCAAACCCGAGCCAAAGAAAATATTTTGTTTGCTGTGTGGTTTGGTGTGTTGTGGTGTGGGAATGAGAGAAATCTGAGAGAGTTGTCATTTAAAGATTTCCAGTGAAACATGAAACGGAGAAAGTTTTCCTATTAAGAGAGAACGCTTATAACTTACAACGTCTTGTCTTGTGGCTTGTGGCTTTCACGTATTTTGTATTTTTCAAAACGACTACGACTGCAACTTTTGAATGAGAAATGCAGATTGTACTTTGTTTATTGTCAACGTCATGTGTATGGTGTGCGGTGTGCGGTGGTGGTCGGATTTCTTTTCTTTTTTCTCTTGTTTCTCCCACACAAACAAATAGGCATAATCAAATTGGCAATGCAAACTACACCAGGCAATAAAAAGAGACAGAACTGGGAATTGAGGATCAAAACAATGTCAAATGTTTTTGAGCTCAAAGTTGGATAAATAACAATGCAAAATACAAAATACAAAATACACATTGAATATTCAATCCTGTTTTTTATTTGTCAGATATTCAATCTTCAATCATCATTTCCCTCTCGTCTCTCGTATTGTGCAAATTATCTTGAATCTTGGACGTACATAAATTGTAAAATATTTCTTAACTTGTCAACTGTCAATATGTCAATATGTCAAAATGTTAACTGTCAACAATGAGATGATTTCCAATTTCCATTGAAAGTTTCCACATTTTGTTCCCCTTTTAAACTTTTGACATTTCCTTCAACATTGCTTTGGCATGATTATGTCCACTGCTGACGCTGGTGGTGAAGGGATCAAATTCTTGACGTCAGACATCTGGTTTCTGATTTAAGTCATAATATATGTACAAAATAGAAAAGTACTTCCAATTTTCCACCTCTTTTATGTGAAATTTACTGCTTGCCAATACTAGTGTCGATGTCAGTGTCCACTTCAATGTTGATGCCAATACCAATACCAATACCAATGTGAATGGAACTGGGCAAGTGAGACGGTGAAAGGTTCAATATTAAATTGTTTAATGGGAAAATACCTGTAAGTTGGGATTGTTCTGTGGAATGTAAGGTCATGTAATTTGAGTTTTGAGATTGAAAGGTGACTTGAGACTGTAGACTGTAGGCTATAGAGTGTGGAAACTGGAAACTGGAATGCATTGAGCATTGAGCTTCTTTCTGTTTTTTCTCCATCTTCTTCTTCTCGTTGTATTTTGTGTTTTATGACTCCACAAAGGTGGAACTTGGAAATTTCCACAGTAGGTAGGGAACAGTCAAGAGTGAAATTACTCCATGTGTCACAGACAAAGACACAGATGAAGTGGAAGTAAATTCCCTACGCCAATTGAAAACGAGTCAAAGGGAATGAAGGGAAAAAAGAAAAAGAATGAAAATCTCCACTGACCTGGTCTAGACTCTCGAGTGTAGACTCTACACTGTAGAGTCTAGCGTGTAGAATGTAGAGCGGAGACTAGAGAGTTGAGATTCAAGACTCAAGACAGTGGATTCGAAATTTGAGATTTGAAATTAACGACAAGATTGAGAATTGAGCCAGGGACATGAAAAAGTAGACTTGGAAAATACCACTGCCCACTGTTCAGTGTCCAGTGTCGTGGTATTTTCTAAACTCCAATTGTCTGACGACACTCTAATACTTTTCCTTTGTTTTGTACAATACACAACACTCAATACACTGAATGGAGTGTGGACCCAACAACCAGTAACCAACAATACCCCTTTTGTCGTGTACCGTGTACCATGTACAGAATACAATGTTCAATGTTCTAGAGAGGAAAAATCGATTGTTCATGTATAAAAGAGAAGGAGAGATGAGAAAGGAGAAAATGAAGAGAACGAGAGAGATGGAGAAAGAGCTTAGCTCTTGCTTAATGGTTTTCACTGACTGGTGCTTCTTTTTTTCATTACTTTTTACTGTTCGTAATATATTGCACACTGTACACTGTACAATGTACAGTTTGTGCTTTCTACTTTGTACTTTGAACTTTCTGCTTTGTGTTTCTGTTTTGTGTAGGTAAGTACAAAGTACAAAGTAGGAAGTAGGTACGTGTGTGTGTCCGAGCTAAAGCGGAGGAGGCGAGTAGTATCTAAATGATGGTGTGAAGTGTGCTAATGGCCATCTAAGTACGTTGTAGACACATCCACTTTATTCCATTTATTCCATTCCATCAACCTCCTTCACCCTTTTATCTCTTCATCTTCCACATTCATGTTCTTCTCTCTTGATTCTATTATACATCTGTGTACAGTGTACACTGTACACTGCACTGTATACTGTAGACTGTGCAACTAGGATTTATGGGGCAAGAAATAGTTACACACGTTGATGTACACTACACACTACACACTACACTATAGACTATAGACTATAGACTGTAGACGTATCGATATTTTACTAGGGGAAAACCAAAGAATTATTATGAGATTAGTTCTTGCAATAGAAAACAGAAAGTATCCTGTAGGAACGTAAAAGAAAACTTGCTAAAAATTACTATGTACAGAAAGAAAAATTAAGAGGTTTCCACATATTTCCTGCTTTGTATCCATCCATTCATCATTTTCCCACTTGGAAAATTAAGAACAAGTTCCAAACTCCAAACTCCCAAGAGGTGCAAAGTACATATACATAAACAAGCAATGACGCACGTTACATAGTTCTCATTTCCACGCTCTGCTTTTCCTTTCATCTTGTATCTTTCACAGATATTATTATTATTTCAGGAGGAATTTGGAGATTGGAGATTATTAAAAGTTTTTGTCTGTCGGTTTATATGATTGAACGATTTCTAGATGAATTTGTCCAATGTCTATTGTACTGTTGTATTTTGGTTTCATAATCCGCATTCCATAATCTGTAATCTAGGAATCCAAACTAAAAATAATCTGAAATAAGAAACTAAAAGAAGACTAAAGGATCAAATGGATAGATATTAGATTATTATTTTTATAACACTTCCATGTTTCGCTTGACCTGCTTGTCCACTGTCCATTCTCTTCAATTCTCACTGACACTGTGAGTAGTGAAAATCGAAAGTTGTAAGAAGAAATAAGAAACAGTGATAGAACATTGAAATGTTTGGGTTGATGTACATACTTTACTTATGTCTGTGGCTTGTGGATTGTGGGCAAAGCTTCATGTCATGTATTTGTATTTCATATTTTTATTTGTTTTTTATATGTAGGTTGGGCCAATGGAGATCGAGAAGACGACAGCTTTACTCCGAGGAATTATTCTAGATCCGTACAACGTTCTCTGGCCAACAACTGGGGATTTTAGTATCTTGCGTGCAGAAAGAGCAATCGAAGATTATGTGACAAGGTGTTGGAAGGTCTGTCCGCAGTGGTACTTTCACATCGAGTTCCTACAAACCGTTGTCGGCTGCTATCGGAATAAATACATTTTTGAGGTAGGTCAATTTTTCAGTTGTTGTCAAAACTGGATGAGTCACGTGTGTATTTTTTATTTTATTCATTAATTCATCACGCGTGATGCGAATTCGGATTTCAAAATTCAAAATACGGATATCGCTTATCGAGTATCAAGAACATAAATCAAAAGTCTTCTAAAGTGCAAAGACAATTATTTTCCCAATTTCAAATCAGTTCATTAGTGAAAATTTAGAAATAACACATGTACCATAATTATGGAGACTGTTTTGCAAGTCTTCGGAAAACTAAACAGTGCAGCCTTTTAACCAGAT
>JAQGBH010003664.1:0-19099 GCA_034698265.1 Sminthurinus aureus
TCAAGGGTCAACACATGCTAATATAATTCGGACCTGGATCGCGGAGCGATCCAGGCCCGAAGGGCCTGGCTCGTATTTAATATAATTATAATAGTGAAAATATGGTAGTAAAAGTATTAAAAGGTTAAATCTGTACATATATAATATTTCTTTTTAAGAATCAATATTGTATTATACTTTATGCATAAACATTTGCATTTGTGTCTTGTAATGTACATGTTTAGAGTTTAGAGTTAATGGACTAGGGAGTTTCTTCGTTTGCATGCTTTCATTGTCACTTTTTATGCACACTGTTGTATTATGATTATGATTAAGCATTTTTTTTTAATTATTATTAAAACTACACTACGGCTTATTCATATAGTTTATAGCATTTTGATTGTTGAATGGAATAAACAATTAGACATTTCATGTAATTATAATAACAACTATATTGTCATTACAATGGTTTTTTAGCTCGAAAATCAACCGGTTTTGATGGAAGGTCCTCTCCGTTGACATTAACTCAGGTATTTTTTTTGATCCGTGTGTTTAATAATTAATTGCAACTTTGAAATATCGAAAAATGTTTATTTACTATTAAAAAGTATTGTATTTACATGAGATTAATTTCTGTTTTTGTAAAATAGGCACAGTCAACTTTGGGAATGATTCCTTCAAAGTCAAATCCAAAATATTTTCAGGATCCAGTTGCAATGGGTTTATCTCGGTAAAAATATAAAAAAACCATCATTTGAATTATTATTATGTACCTGATGTATATTATGCTTACGAGATAATATGTTCAATATTTATATTACATTTTTTTAAATCAATATAAAATCAATAAAAAAAGGTTGTAAAATGCTAATTTTTGTAACCTTTTGGTTTGGATTGAAAAAACAGGCATGAGAGTGGAGAAACTGGAGAGTTACATAATCTTTATGGAAGTGCTATGAAAGAATGGTGTAAATTTGGGAGCAATTTGGCTGTACCTTCACTACGAATTTTCCATATTAACCTTTTTTGTCGACATGACACCAACATAACAGCTCAAGAGGTGGAAAAAATTATTCAGTCCATTGGCGTTCAAGACTGTCCTCGACAGTTTTGGAAAATCCCCTCTTTACCCGGAAACAGTGGTAAATGTTTTCAAGCCGGTACTTTCACTTCCAATGTAGCAGAGAAGTTGGAATCTACAAATTTATATGATTCAGAATTCAAATTTTTCAACAGCAGTTTGAAGAAATTGAAAGATTTGGAAAAGCTAGAAGATGCAGAATATCCTACAGAGTTATTAAATTTATTTAAAACTCCTGAAGACTTTAATCCTGCTCTGGGAAGTGATGAATGTATAGTCGTATCTAGGAATTTGGCATATTGGAAAATGTGTGTAACTACACAAATTGGATTGGATGCTCTCTTGTATCAAGTAAATCCTGATAGTAAGTCACGCTTACATTATCATTTTAGATAAAAAAGGACAATATTATTATGGCACATTTTGTGTAAATTTTAACTAACCGTTTAAAGAGCGTTCCATTTTTTTAAAACCATTTCTTTCTTTTAAAGGTACAGACAAAAAAAAATTTCAACCACTAATGACGAGCAACCGTTGTGATTATGGCGGATCACCATCTTCTATTTCCCTCGATAAAATGTCACGCGTGAGCTCAACAAATGGTCTAGCTACAATTTCCAATGAACTTGATACTGTCACTCATCCACTTTTGATCCCAAGGCAAAGACTCCTGATCGCATCCGTAAATAATTCACAGGTACGAATCAAAAAAAAAATCAATAAAAGGGAAAAATGATTTTAAAGTTGACAAAATAATAATGCATTTGGTTTTGTGTTTTGAGTATTACATTTTCCATTTCTTTTTCCTACAGATTTCATTCGTTTTTTACAATTGGTCCAAAGAAACAAGTGATCGTCTCGTGGAGCAAACGAAATGTCTTGCTTTGTGGTTAAATGCAAAGTCAGCTCTCTTAAATTCAATTCTAGCTCAAAAATCTGGCCTGTTTTGCAATCAACCGATCCAAAGAAACACTCCACTTAAATCGTTGTGTGCAGATCCAAATCCATTTACAGGTGGTGGGGTGGATGTGGAAAGTTTGATTAGACATAATGCACCACCAAAAGAACTTTCCTCTGGGCGACTGTCAAGTTTAAAAAAGACCAAAACTGCAAAAACTTTGACTCCGTTCTTGGACTGTCTTAGGTAATTATTTTTGTGACTGATTGAAACAAGAAACCAATCCAATTGTTTGTTGGCTATCCAATTAATCCAATACCCAAAACTAAATGAAAGTTCTAGTTGTAGTCTGTCTAAAGTCTAAATTGTTTTCTACATAATAATATTATAAAAAATTCAGTATATAATGTTTCTCCTTACTTGTTACTTATTTTTATACAGGAATATTAAACATGCCAACTTGATAAAAGTTCCTGAACCGAATGTAAGCCTGCTGAAAGCTCAAGGCGAACAATTGATTCAAAATAAGTTATTGGAGAAAACGGGTAAGTTTTTATTTTTCTATTAATGTAAAGGTTTTTGTTTTTGTGGCTTTTAAAACTTAAAAATTTAGAATTCAATTTTTATTATTTTGTTTTACTTTTTGAATAACAGATTCCCAAAACTCTCTCTACCAATATTGGCTCATGATTAGGCAAGTGCATATACACACACATTTGCATGTGCTAAAATTTTTACATTTGTTTATAAAAATGTTTTTATTTTAAACAAAAAATAAATGTCGGAGGTAAAAAGATTTATTTTCATTATTACAATGTTTTTCTATTTTAGAAATGGTTATAGTAGTCCAGATGCAATTCAGAGTTTTAAGCAGGCTTCAAGAACAATTCATTATTGCAGTAAGTTTTATTTTAAATAGTTTGAAGAGTGTGGTAGTGTACACTTTGTCCCAAAATGGGTGTATATTTTAAAAAGTTGTTGAACACTACTTACCCTTCCGTTTTTTTTACAAACGAAGAGAATTAGAACAAATTGCTAATAAACAGCCTTGTTTGGTTTTCTAACATCTCATTTGTCTGAGTCGTTCATAGTTTCACCACTCTCAACAAGTTGAAATTGAAATATTTCAGTATTTTTTGGCCTGTGTTCTAATAATATTTTTTTTGTAATTTATTTTAATTTTACAATTTAGTGACTCCAATAATTTTCCTGGAGAAGTAAGTTGTTTAATTTGTTGTGTAGTTTAATGTTTAATGTAGTTTGTATCCTTGTTTGCTGTATGACAGATATTACTAATATATACATGAATGTATATTTAGATATGCACAAGAACGGATTTACTTGAAGAAATTATGTACATAACCAGTTTTTTGTTGTTTTAAGATGGAGAGCAGAAGTAGCTGCTACGAGAGATAATACCATTGGCACAGTAAAAAAACCAAGAATACCAACAGAGTCAAAAAAAGTTCAACTAATGAAGGTGATTTTCAAAAATTATATTTATAAATGTTTATCACTTCTTATTTCTAATTGCGTATAGTTATGCTGAATCATAAAAGTAATAAAAATACTGGGGGTAAAAAAGCATTACTTTACACATGCCATCATATTTTATGTGCATTTCTGATTTTTTGTTTTTAGGAAAATATAAGATCAAGACATGGAAGTGGAGCGTCACAAAGTTCCAGAACTGGATTTGATTCTGCTGGAAGAACTCGTGCTTCAATTTGGGGTTTATGGGGGCAAAATTCTTCAACCTCTACTGTATTATCTGAAATACCAAATTCTATTCCACCTAATTCGTCTTCTTCATCAGTACTCGTGTCACAAAAACCGGATGAAAAATGGCATCAGGTTCTTTGTGACTCATTTGTTCAAGAGTATAAGCAGTATCTCCAAACACTCGGCTTCATCCCAATTCATAGCAGAAACTCTCAAGGAAAACATCAAAGGTAATTATAATTTTTGTATTTGTTTTTTTCAAAAAAAGAACAAGTCAGTTTTGTATTATGATTTAAGCTCAAAAATGAAAAAGAAGTTATATCTATTTGCTATTTGCATTCATAACCCAAAATAATTTTATTTTCTTATTTTAACATAGAATTCCTTCAGGAAAAAAGGAAGAATCAGAAAGAGATCGTCATGTGAGTGGTGCAAGTTTTTCTAGTTTAGTATCATCAAGTTCTTCGCAATCTGGTAGTAGTTCACAAGGACTAGGTTTTGGAAATTATGTCCGAAGAACCAGAGAAGACAGTGGGGAGAAATCTCTACACTATCTTTTGAAAACACTGACTGGAGGTATTTTATTATTTGAAATTGGCCTTGCTGGACCTTTCTTCTTTGTTAAACTCTACGCATTGGAAGCACCCCGAATCCACCGGAAAGAAAATAGAAAACATGCTTATCAGGTATATTATAATATTATATTAAATATATTGTATTCATTATCCTATATCATCTGTACTTGTAATTTGTATGTATGCCATAATAATAGTCAGAATGATAATAAATAATAATAATGCATTGTTTCTTTTCAATTTTTCACAGCGTACGGTGGCATTTTTGGATGAATGTGACAAGATAAAAGTCTTGATGCATTTACACTCCTTCACTTATGACTTCCATCTAAGAGCTATTCATTCATATTTATCTGGAAGACAACTGATTTTCAAACAAGGCTATCATCTTACAAATTTTCTTGACGACTTTATCAAATATTATCCAAAAGGTCCAAACTTTGCGAGGAATACAATTCACATTGGTGAGATTTTTTTTTTAGTAATTAATGGATTGTTCTGATAGAAAATTTACAAATTTACTCAATTTACATAGTAGGGGGTTACCATTAGATCCTGTACCGTATTCTGTTCTTAAAAATGCGAGACAACGATATAAAATTTAAATCTCATTTTCAATCTCATTACGGATATGAAACATGACACTTTTGAAACCATTGTGTGTAAATTTAAATGTGTTTGATTTCTTTAGGAATGTTAACTGTTCAAAATGTTTCAACCCCATCTCACATTTTGTACAACTACATATTGAATCGACATGAAAAGTTATATAAAATGAAAGTAATTCGTATGACACTTCAAAATCCTGAAGCTATAAATGAAGTTGTAAGTGAACAGTACTCATATTTTATTCTTCAAATAGCTAATTCTCGGTCTCATTGTAATGAATCCTAATCAATAATTTGTTTATTTATCAAATATAGGTGAATGAATATGTTCTAACTCAACTATCATCCAAGAAAGTTACATACAAAGATGTAGATGATGAAAGTCAATGTGATGAATTTGATCTTTCTCTTTTGATTGCTCATGACACGCCACCATTTATCAAACCATATTCAGTTGATCCATCCGTTTTGAGATTAAAATATTATATCATCCTGACAAGCAGAAGGTATAGTAGTGTTATGTCATTCTTGGAACATTAAATATTTTTAAAATCATTAATTAATTATTTTAAATGGTT
The DNA here is from genome assembly GCA_034698265.1 of Sminthurinus aureus. Taxonomy (NCBI): domain Eukaryota; kingdom Metazoa; phylum Arthropoda; class Collembola; order Symphypleona; family Katiannidae; genus Sminthurinus; species Sminthurinus aureus. Next base: position 5,442 of record JAQGBH010003664.1, read on the forward strand.
TGTTATTAGTGTTATTTAGTTAATATGTCAAACTTTATTATGTTCAAGTATCTAGTATATAAAATAAACAATAACAATTATTATTAATTGATTTACAGGGAGTTGTATCCTAAGAATCCTACAGTACCCGAAATAAATTCAGACGGGAAATTATGCGTGGTCAATACTCCAGAAGCTCTTATTAAACCAAAGACTTCACCAAATAATAATAATAATGGGAAAGTTCCATTGGAAACTAGCAAGCCCAACAGTCGTCGTCCATCCGTGTCTGACTTGTTCAATCTAAATGCTCAGAATGATATTCCATCGTCGTTGTCTGTCAGTTCAGAAAAAGACAAAGATCCAGATGTGAGATCAAGAAAGCCATCCGCAGACAAACCCACTGTTTCTTGTGAGGGGATTCGAGAGGAGCCAGTTAATTACTTTGGTTATTTTTCTCCTCATGAATATTCAATGCAGAAGATTGTGAATGAACAAGTTGTTGAAGTAGAAAAAGAAATATTGGGAATAGTTGATCAAGCCAGTGTTGACTGCAGACGAGATTTATTATGGACTAGATTGTTAATTGGAGGAGATGATCGAAATCGGAACAAGAAAGAGGATTTAAATCAGCGGGAAACCATGGGGGCATTGTCGTATTTTGAATACGTTGAACTTTTGGAGCTAGTTCAGGTACGTTCTTTGAGTGAAATGGATCCGCGTCTCACATCCTTGTTGAGTCAACCCATTCAATTTTATCAAAGTTTGTTAAAGTTGTTAACAGTCAAACATGAGCAACAGCATAGATACTTTGTCGCACCAGACAAATCCACGCACCAAATGGCTATATTCAGCCCGAGCGTACAACAGTCAGTAGTGATGTTAGACATCAATTTAGATAAAAAGACAGCGGATTTGAGTATCGTTTTTAAAGAGCTTGATGATAAGAAAGATTCTACAAAACCAATAGAGTTGGAGGGCGAGATATTAAATTTGATTGAATCTGTGGTGAATGCATGTTGTTTTTGCTGTTGGACTAACCTGGTGTAGGAAATACAGGAATTACGAAATAAATTTTCTATTTATTAAACATATATCTAGACCGGTTTTTTACCTATCCTTTCTAAAAACGGTTTTTTATAATGGTATCTCCTATCTCCTTTATACTTTCACTTTTTTCCTGAATTGAAAAGTTTCTTATTTTTAAAAGTAATGGTATGTACTAATTTTACATTCTAATACACATTGCTAAATAACTTTCAAATTCACATGTATATATTGTAAATTGTAAATAATATTATTATAAATTAGGAATAGAAACTCTTAATGCATCGAAATTTTTATATGCAAAAAAATTGGTATTTTAAGTATTTTTCATACAAGGGAAAGATAATTCAGAAGTAACTATCGTAAATGCATGCAACTACTCATTTTGTTCAAAGAATTTTTAAATACGTTTGTGTTCTCTATAAAAAATGTCAAGAACTACAAAAATTTAGCGTAACAAAATATAATATATTTAATATTTAATTAATAATACGATTTATCATACCTGTTAAAAGATTTATTCTACGCCAACTGATAAAATACATGCATGCATATGTATATTATGTTTGTTGGATGATATAGAGGTTAAGCGGGAGTTATTGTTATGTTTTCAGTCTCTTAACCTTTTCTTACTGGTGTACGAGTACTTAATAGGAAATTATGTATTTAGGTATTTTTGTACACTATACTTGTACATGTAACCAGTTTTGTTTTCATTGTATTTTCTTGTGCCAATCACTCAATGCTTTAATGATGCATGATTATTAATAATAATTAGTTAATAGTGATATAATAACATTATGTAAGACTATATGATAATGGTTTTTAATGAAAATAGGAAATAGGGTTAAGCAAAACGTCTTAATAATATTATGCAAATTATGTCATTCCCAAGAAATTTTACAGATGCTCGATGCTCAATCAACAAGCTTTACTAAATACAACATGTTTATTCCATGAAATATGTGAATCTTTATATAATAAGCTCTACGATACTGTTAATACTATACTATAATCATGATAGAGTACAACATTTTACTGATAATATCCTTCGTGACAAATCTTTTTTCATACTCAAAACTCAAAAGGAGGCCTATTGTATATGAAGATATGTCGGTCTTAATTTTACCAAAGCTGAAATTATTATATATAGATATTTACAATTATGATTATTATAATGGGTAATATTTTACATACAATCATGTAATGTATGGTATGATGCCAAATGTCAGTACACAACACATATTAATATATTTGAAATAAAACTTTGATTGTTTTTGATGCTGTTAAATCCAAAAACGGTGTAATTTCATTTTTTATTTGATATGACTATTGCAAAATTCTGGAACATGACTGCTTATGAGAATAATTTGATGTGATTGAAAAGGCATATGTAACTGAAGTTCAGTTACTGTGAGCAGTAGATTTTTTTAGAGATGCAAAAACGTGAACATTTTCATTATTTATTTACTCCCAAGCTACAAACATGACACTTTAAAAACGTTGTTTTTTTGGTAGATAAAACTAGAAAAAAGTATCCGTCGACAAAACTGTCCATCGAACAATTGTGTTTAAACATTATTGATATATTATTGTATATTACATTATTATTATGTATTAGTTATAAATAATCATGTTAATATAATATGTACATGTTAATTAATTAATAATTGCTCAATTACTTTAGCTTCTTTTTTGCTTTTTCCACGCAAATACTAACAATTCAATAGTCTAATAATAATAGGGTTTGCGTCTCATCTAGATATTTAGTATTTTACATACTGGTAACAGGATGAAGTGAGGTAATGTTGAAAGGGTTGAAATTTGTATATATTTTTTTATTTATACTAGGTTTTTAATGCTTCGTCAATCTGTGGATTGACTAAATTGATTACTTAAACTTAACAAACATGCATTATGTAATGTCATACGCAAATCGTATAGCAGACCTTTACTGGAGAACGATAATAATTTTAATTGTATTTGCGACTTTAATAATATTTTTTATACAAGGATAATTTATAGCGATTCAAAATAAATTTCTTTCTCTCTTTTTTTGTCTTTCACTATACACCGTACATGATACATACATCGTCCATCACCAAATGCTTACCCTGTGTCTCAATTTAACTTTCAACAACTGAATGAGATTGTGTAGTCTCATTCATACCAAACTATTTATAATCTTGAATCTTGGAGAGATTATTTTTTGAAAAACCATATAGTGCCTTTTTGCAGCTAAGCATTTGATCATATATTCCTGATGTGTGTACATGTTTACTTTCCTCGTGTTACCTTTCTCCTTGAAACAATCTACTACGATTCGCTTTCACTTTTCACCTTTCACTCGTCAGAGTGAATAATTAATTAAGGAAAAATTAGCCACCATCATAATTTACTTATTTTCTACAGTAGGATTTTTGTCTGTCTTTCTTTGTTTTTAAATGTATGCAACAAATTTAGGTTATTATTTATATAATAATAAGTAACAATTAGCCAATATTCATTCTTTTTTTCTGAGTCTAAACATTGGGCTATCCACACAATGTGATGTACTATACAGATATAATAGTGTGTGAGATTTTTATTAATAAATTCATTATTAAGATTCTACATTATATTTTACCAAACCCCAAACTTCAAGTATCAAACATGGAGGAAGAATTGCGTGGAAAAAAGGCATACGATCTAGATAATTCATAAATCCTAAAAATGTATTTTGGTATAAATATCAACTTATTGAATACAAACAAACAAACAAACAATCTTTAGACAGTGTAACATCAAAACTATAATAAATACTCATGTTTCAATTTAAAAATAAACCTTTATACCTTTTATTGTGTTTAAATTTATCGTTACGTGTTATGTAAAATGAGAAAGGTTGCTTGTTTTTCTCATGGACTAGAAACATATGTATGAGCGTACAATGTACAAAAAATGTACAGTATATGTACTTTTGTGTGTATAAAATAACAAACAAACAAACACTAAAATATACAAGATATTATACCATGTTATTATAATATTATGTAGTAAATAATATTATTAAATATGTATTATATTGCTATAAAAACACAACTTTCCACTCAGGATCTTAAGTTTTTCTTGATACACCACACAATTAACTCTATAATATACTCGCTCGTATAAATATTAGCTAGTAGCACACTATTATTACTATTTACTATCATTGCAGGTTTCAATTTTCAATTATTCTTAGCTGTCATAGTCATAATCTGTGTATTTTATGTATTATGTATGAAATGATTTATAGCATTAAAAATTAACCTTAATCGCTGTAATATTATACTTTTTTCACCTCTTTTTTGTTTTTGTGTTTATTACGGGTTATATATTATGTTATAGCAGTAGCCGTGTAATTGATTTTACTTTCTGTAAATGTAGCATTAGATATTTTTATATATAGGTATTTAGGTTCACAACATTGATTTGACTGTTCCGGTCACATTTTATTATATGTATATCACACAAATGGTGTGTCTACTGATTAGCTTGTTTATTTTTTTTAAGATACCTGTTTCAACTATTATTAGAGAAATTGGTAAAGAGCAGCATAAATAATTTAAATTTAATATGTGTATAGTTATCTAATTTATCTGCATATTCTGTATGTTCAATTCGGTATTGAAATGTGTTTGAGTAAGTAAATATCCTGTACAAAAGAATCATTTTTTGTTATGCATTTTTTCTCTCTAAACATTGAATGGTCACTACTAGATAGTAAAAAAAAGTAATATCATTTGATGAGTAAAATTCTCTAATAGAAAACTGCGTATGAAAATTGCTGCTAAATGTAAAATGTATACTTGCAGCATTTAATGACTATAATATAAAAGTTTTATACATTTACCTACTTTTGTTCTAGCTTGTAGCTCCATTTAGAAAACAGTGTAAAATTCAGTGATGTACATGTGCATACATTACAACATACATACGTGATAAGTACGTATTTAATAATAAAATGGGGTAGGGAGAAACGTTGTTTTACAAAAGTATGTGTACTTGCGTTGTACGTATAAAACAGGTATAATAATAATATCATGTATTATGCTGTCACCAAAAGAAGGTAGATAAATATCTATAAAATATTATGCATATTTAATATGTATAAAGTGTTTAGTGTATACAAATGAGTCTTTTCTGTCTACACATTCATATTATGTGTCTGTGTGTATTTTTATATTTCATACGGTATTTTTAGTACTTAGATATTTTAATCAAATTACAAATTACAAATTACCCATCAAATAAGCAAATCATTTTTTCAGTATCATAATATTTTAATCATTATTTAAATTAAATTATTGCTTAACACCCTCTTAAACATTATATCCATAGTCCAGAGTACACAGAGTACATGTATTAAAATGCATGTTATTGATAGTTTTTCATACTTTGGTATTTATACAAGTTTACATAAAAATACAATACAAAAAGCAAAACATTTCCCATTTGGATATATGCAAAACTACAAACTATACCCGAAAATGGGATTTCTATTGTTTCACATTTTTTTCATGAATGCATAATATAAAATTAAAATTTCATTTAGTATAACAAACTACAAAACACAAAAAGTACAAAATTTTCCTAGTACCAATCAGTTCTTCTAATTCCTCCGGATGGCAGTAAACAGTAAAACAATGCGTGTATAATCTTTCTGTAATTTTGATGTCCAACACATATATTATGGGGTAATTAAAAAGCTTGAAAACCCTTTTTTTCCATCAAAAATAATTATATATTTCCTACTTTCTACAGCATTTTATATTTACCCAAGTACTTTTACACATCATGTAGAACGTAGATGCATGTAGAACGTAGATGCATGTAGAACGTAGATGCATGCAAATTGAATAAAATTCCACGATTACTACAATTAATTATTATTTCATTTCCCAGTTTTCAGTTCGCACAGTTTACTCTTTAAAAACACTGTCCCTTTTGCTTTCTCTTTTGTCCCTGATATTGAAAAATCCAAATTTTACATACACGTGTTATGTAATCCATTGTTATTACAATATATTTGGTATAATAGTATTTAGTCTTCTCTTGTGGCTCTCAGCAATTATATAGTTTTTACTTTTTTGGCCCTTGTTCATATAATATTTTGTTCACTTTTATACATATAAAAGCAACCACACGAAAACAGCCATAATAAAATTTTGATTTATAATTTGAAGGTCATTTTTTATGTGTAATAATAATTATTATAAAAACAGTGTTTTGACTCGTAAAATGTAAGGTGTAAAAAATGTTTTGGATTACCGATATTTCATCGATGTGGTAAAAAAGTTTGACAAATTATTGTCTACGTGGTAAAAATGGAGCATGCACAATGTACATATTCTATATATGATAGAAATATGAATACTATACACACTGAGAACGCAGACTTGTGGTTTTTAAACTTATCTAAATATTATGAAAAAAAATATCTCGGAGGACGTTAGATTAATAATCGTCAAATTCATCATCTTGATCATTATTACATGACTGTTGATGGCCAAATACATAATATATTACTTTTATAGAGCACAAGAAGGTTTTGAGTTTGAAATTCTCATGCTTTTGTCTTTGAGGAGCAGTCGTGAGAAATTGAAACTTTCTCCACCTTTCTCTTCCTCTCTCAAAAGAAAACTGACAAACGTAGTATTTATCTTTTGACTTGGCATCTACAATCTATACAGTGCGTATACTTTTTGTTGCATTTTAGAAAAGTGCCTATTTTAAATTTTAAATTGGTATGTAAAACTTGAAAATTTCCACGATGAATCATTTTAATTGCGTCTCTCTGTTTCTGGTTTCAATTTGATTGACTTGCTTTTCTTTATAAAAGTTGATATTAGTTTATTTTTTTGTTTGATATTTTGTTCGTAAGTCATGTGTTATTAGGCTAAATATGTGTATTTGGAATTTTTAGTGTTCAAAATAAAAAGCAGAAAAGAAACAAGGAAATTCGCTCTAATGCAACATGTGCAATGTTCATTGTTCATGCATTTTGTATAGAAAAGCCTACAAATATTTAGCAAACTGCGTTTTCCGATGAGTAAATGTAGTAGATATACATTATAGACGTACGTTTAGAGTTTAGAGTTAATTGGGCAGGGGGTAGACATAATACATATTATTATGATAGTTTATAATTTATAATACAACGTGTAATGCTATAAAATTACCAAGAAGTACACAAAAGTATGTATGTAAATGCACGAACAGTCAACTGTGAAAAGTCATGTGTGTATGTATATCAAGTTGTAGTCCAGTTAACATTGTAATTTGTAATAGTGTATAGTTTGTAGTATCATAATATTAATAATTATGTTTCGCAAAGCACATATTGCATAACTTTTTCTTTGTAAAAAGACACTTCTTATACAAGTTGCATGTTACCCTCTACGTCCTAATACACATACTTAATTTCATGAAATTTGGAAATTTCCAATGTGAAGTAGGAGCAAACATTTATTAATAATTAATATGTAGAATATTTTTAACCAGTTTTCCCTTTAAATTTTTTTCTTGCTATGTTGATGGTGTGATAAAAAATAAAGAGAGGGGTTTGCAAACCGTGTGAAGATACATTTGTAATATATAGAAAGCTGTTGTAAAGTTAAGTGCAAAGGGGGATGCTCTGCTTATTTTAGTTTTTTCCTTTGTCTCATATTTTAGTAATTCTACATGTTTAAATTCATCTATATAAATTCACATCTACATAGTATTATTATTAATATGGTATATAGCACACATAGCTTTTTGTTTTACAGTTTCTACTAATGTTGAGTGTAATATTTTGTATTGTGTCATCCCAACTCACACAACGGATAGGTACTTAATAACAAGTATTACACATGGGTGAAAGGTAGTAAATAGTACTCATTGCTACTACTACTATTATTACTTTTCCCGTGTTTACACATCCAACAACTATTTTCATATTTTCTACAGTAAGTACATTTTGTGAAGACAGATATTAAACGTGTGATAGCTATTTTATGCATATTCATCATTTCCGTTCGTATCTCTTGGATCTATGTATCTGGACATTCATTAAAACGACATAAACTTGCACATATACAAATGTTACATGGGTTTATGTATTTATAGACACGTTGATTAATTTTGCATGTAAGTATTCACTATACTCAATACTCACACTATATTCTATAGTTTACCTAGAGGCTATAAATTCTAAAATACAAAGTGCCTTGTAAATTTTAAACATTTAGGAAAAGTTTAGTATTACACCATATGTGTATTTTAAATTGTAAATATTCGTATTCCATATTCATATAATTCATTATCTATGTAGGTTTTTACTTTTTAGAATAATATTATATAAATATCATTATAACAATAATATTTAATCAGAACAAGATCATCGCAACTACATACCAAAAAATTAGCACCTGTTAAAATCACGGGTTATTTTTTTCCCCTTCTATTCTCATAAGTAAGTAATTCATACAGTATAATAATACAGAATTACATTGTACAATTTCCGTATTATACCATAATAATCATACATATGTATTTTATAAAAATCAATCAATGTACATGTACATGACAAAACAAGCTGATTTTCAAGTACCAAATTTACAAAGTTACTCTCTTAATTTTTGCCTTTTCTTTTCTTGTTTGTCACTTTTTACAAAAGGTTCACTTTTCACTTTTTTAAAAATCTTTTTGCTTTGCATTTTGCACGTACCCATATTTGTTTTGGACTGTGTCCAGTGTCCACTGGACACAATTTGCATTGAAACTGAATTGTCATACACTTTTACACAGCTTTCTTTTAAAATGATTAGTATAGTGTTATGTACATATACATCATATTACGAATTTTTTAATGCACATACTGTTTTGCATTCTATTTTCTATTTGCGTTCTCCTACAAAAAAATGTTGCGTAAATCTTCACGTACATAAAAAACAACTTTTAACACATTTTTTCCATGCAATATTTATATTATTATTATGATTTATGATTAGGAGCTACGTATGTATGTATAACAATATTACAGCTAAAGTTATAATGTATACATGTAGTTTCATAAGTACATTTAATGCAACATTCAATTTTATTAGTAACAATAATCTGTTTTTTAGTTATATAGATTGGGCTTGTGTTTTCATTTTTTTTTCCATTTTTTTTTCTTGTTGTTGCACAGGTATAAAATCCATCACCATGAAGAGTGTGCATATAGAAAAATTAGTTGAAATGAAAAATGTCTGTATCAATCAATGAAAGTTTTTGTACGAGTTAAAAAGTACATAAATATGCATGCCTATAGCTAATTTTTTTTACTAAAAATGTCTGGATCGCTTCTGGATTTATATTATTACAAAGTTGTACCTTTTTGTAAGTAAAAACATGCAACAATAATATTGTTTAATAATATTTATCAACACTTTCCTCTTTGGGAAGGATATGCAATAGCGCATCACCGCTTCTCTCTCTCTTCTCTCTCTATTTTCTATACTCTATACACGTGTAAATAGTAAATAAATACTTAAAAGTATATTTTTCTCAATTTTTCAAAAGTATGTCCGTGTGTCGAGCTGAAACTTTGCTGACCTGCAACTAGGAAGTATGTATGTACATGTAAAGTTGTAATTGTACTTTCTACTTATTGTTATGTTTATTCAAAGTGAATACGTATCTACTTATTATTATTTATCTACAAATTTCTATAAATATATAGATAATAATCCCTAGTTCACTATACATATACATTAACTCGCTCAAAAAAGTTATTTAAGATTTTTATTTACCACTTACAATAATAATAACAATAATTATTATTACATTACTATAAAGTCCAATTTTTCCAATAAGAGGACAAAATTTGGACGACTTTCTGTTTTTAAAATTGATAGTCACTATTACTCATTTTTATAGCATTGTTATCTCATCGTTAATAATTTACTAATTAATCAATTTTTTTTTGGTATCACACTCAAGCTAAAACGTCTTTGTCTCATTGACATTGTTTTGTTTCTTCTTATAATTTATAATCCATCTAATATTTTTTTTATCATAATACACAATGTGTCAATCGTATAATTTTAATTGTGTACAAAATCGGGGAGATGTGATTTAAAATTTACGTGAACAATCAATAACAATGTATAATACAAACACTTTATAACTTTCTCCAATCATTATTTATCTACAGATTATACGATTTAGACACTTTTGTATTATAATATTTTCCATGAAATGTCCTACATTGTATAATATTGGTATTAATTATTATCCGAGATAAAATATACATAGAACATGTTTTTTACTTTCACCTTTTCTGTTTTCGATTGCATCATATTTATTTAACTTTTGCAACAACATTTATCTGAAAGCCAAAGCAATCTATGCACAATATAATATGTATTTGCATGTATACCTATAAAATTGAAAGAAATTCCGATTGTTGTTTCCAAAATTTTAATTCCTTTGTTTGTTTTTTACTTTTACCAATTTATAGACTGGTTGTTTTCAGTTCTTACTGTTGAAAGTATGTGTGTGACTGTGAGTACATTGTACAGCAGGGTGACTATAAAACATACACTTGGGTTTTTTATTTTATTTCGGAGGAGTGGCGAGTCAACAAAATAACACATTCCATGCCTCTTGTCTATGGAAAGTTAAATTGTTCATGTGTTGTTACAGGCACCCTGTTTTACAGAAAGAGACAAGTGCACGAATGACTTGAGATTTTAGATGGAATTTTAATTTCATGTACGACATTTTACCATTTTATCATTAGTTTTTTGGTCTTATCTCTTGTTATTAGACCAAAAAAAGGATTTTGCTACATAGCATGGGGTATTACCAATAGCCGATTTTTGTTTAAGTTATTCTGGATTACTCAGTTATATATTTTGAATAACAACCACCGAAATGATAAATATGGTATCATTCAAGATTAGACACATGTGTACAAACTTGTCAATTAGGTAATTAGGTTCCTCTGCGTCACTTGCACTTGTTTTCACAAATACATGTTCGCTAGTAAAATGCTTTGTCTTTATCGTTATTATTATTAGTATTCATTATTCACACTTCCTTTTTAAACATATACACACACACACACATACTTATTATTATACTTTTTATAATAAAGATTGGATACAAACAAAAGGTATATGGTGGACACGAAATTGGAGTATATTTTATTTTAGTACACACATTCTCTATTATTTATATTTATGCATACGTAGAAGGAAATACACTAATTATTTTGTATGTTATGTACTGCTATACACTAATTTTCTTAATTAAAAGTCATAATAATAATGATAACTAGTAGGTGGTTAGTATCACTACAAGTCTCAAGTTTTATGATGCACTGTGGGTAGAATCGTGGGATGAGCTCTTTTTTATCATACATTTTTTTTTGTAGGATGAGAGAACTAAAAATATACTTGCAAAATTCATATTATATAATATTATTATGTTTACATCTTGCCTTTCATTTCCTAGATAACATCTACTTTCACTTTCCTCCTTTCTCTTTTTTACTTTCTCTCTAGTCCCATGATTGAGTACAGCGTTCAGCTTAAAAAATATCAAGTATTAGAAAAAACAGACTAAAGATTGTCATTTTTTCTATGTATATAATATACATGTTAAATGGTATACTTAAACAAGTGCACATTACCTTCCTGAATGAAAATAACTACATTAGCAAAAGTCTAAAAACTAATAACTTGGGTATAAAAGAAGGGGAAAATCAAAAAATATGTAAACACAAATAAAAAATTCAACACGGTGAAAGTTGTAGGCAGTGGCTGGCTACTGAGTTGTGTTTCAAGTTTCAACGAGAGATTTATGTACTGAATTTATTTTCTACATATATTATATACTATATACACACGCGATGGTGTACTCATGCCGCAGTCAAGAGTTTATGCAAAGATTAAAATTGAAATGCATGAAATTGTGTATGGGCTGTACTAATAATAATAATAAATATGAATAACGTTCACAAAAACAACAAACGCAAAGAAAAACAGTCAAACTATATGAATGAAGAAGTAAAACATATGTTTACGTAGATATATGAACTATATCAAGTGTATTGATTATTATTATAGAAAAACTAAAAATTTTATAACAATATGCTCTTTACAAACCGTTTTTCTCTACATGGTTGAGAATCCAAAGAAAAAAATATATATAGTGATACAATTACAATGTATTAAAAGCAAATCAGTTTTAAGTGAAATCAGTAAAATTTGGAAAAATATACAGCACAACAACAGTTTTTTTATAAATAAAAATAGTCAGTAAAAAGTAGTACAAGCTAGATAAACAAATATTATAATGTAGTAGTAGTAGTCACAAAGGATAATTGAACGAGATGCATGTTGCATGTATCCAGGATAGGATACGAATATGCCGTAAATAATGAATGACTAAAGAATAAGTAATACATCAACAAGCCACACATTTTGCAAATGTATGTAATAATAAAAAAAACATTTTATACTCATGGAAAAAATATATATTCCATACAATTATAGGAAAATAACGACGCCTTGAACAAAAAAAATAGCCACAAAAGATAAAAAAAAATGGCCCAAAAGAAAAAAAAACAGTACAAAATCAGACGACATCAAAAAAATGTAACAATAACACGTGTGTATACTTACGACTAAGTATTAGTACATGATTATATAACATATATTATGATGAGTGATAGTAATAATAGTGTAAATCTCTTTGCAATAATAAAAGAAATATATCGAGAACAAAACAAAAACATTAATATATAATTAATCGATGGCACCAGTGTGAAAAACTTCACACACCACATGTATAAAAAAATCCATATACATATATAACATATTATACATAATATTATAGTGTATATAAGGACAGTAATCATTATTATCATTAAAATGTTTAAAAAATTGAAAAATTTTGACCAAACATGACTAGCGTGTAATAGATATTGCTTACATTTTCATAAGCATATTACTATATAAAAACTACACAACTTGTTTATAATAATAATTATTATTAAAACTTTTTTCACGAAAAACTCTCTTGTTCTCTCTCTCTTGTTTTTTCTACTACGACTACTGTATATTGTATATTGACCTAATATGTACTTATGTGAATTTTGTTTGCTACGTAAAAAAAGAAGTCTTCACTCCCCTGGCAGAGTGTTGTTTTTCTAATAATGAATATTACAATGATTCCATTCTTATACGTTACCTTTTTAAAACAGTTTTAAAAAGTTAAAATACATTAATAATAAAAACTAATAATTATTACCCATTTCAGTTTTCAGGCTAAAATCTCTCGAGTGCATATGTTGTATAGTAGTATGTAAGTAGTGTAATTCACTACACCCTATATCAATTTTTTTTAACTAGTGTGTTTGTTTTTTTAGCTAATCATTACTCAATTAAAATTAATAATATCCCGGAACCCCTCGCTTTGATTATTTTTTTTTGTGATTAAAATAAAAAATATAATGTATGGATTTACGTATCATTTTCTAATATATTATTGTGTATCTACTACTATAGACATGTTTTGCAAGTAAATTTTTCGCGCTTACAGATGCCCTTGAAAATACAAATCATTTTGCTGCTGGA